>JAVXUM010000013.1:17938408-17952244 GCA_035590655.1 Pouteria glomerata | reverse complement strand
CCATTTATTACCGCCCCCACCCCCCCCCCCCCCAAAAAAAAAAAAAAAAACCTACCATTGATCTGTTTCCTTGTTAGCATTAGGAAATGAGGGGTTTTAGGCCCCATTTCCTTAGGTGGGGAGACATCAAAACTGAAGGAAATAGAAATATTTAACTTTTTGTGAGTTTGGGTGCAAGAAAGGGGAAAATATTCAACAAGGTAGTAACTAACTAAAATATTCAAGAAAGTATTGACCGACTAATGGCTTGAAAAAAACCAGAAAAGGTGGGAGAAGTCAGCTTAGGAAAGCTCTACTTGCTGACCAGGGCTGCATAATGGAAGAGGTGTTGGGAATTCAGTGGGTAATGAACCTTTGACATACTATCATTGGAACTGTTTCTTGGACTAAAAACAGATCGTGGGTACACTGTTTTGCCAATATTTTCTAATGTGATCATATTGCTTGGTAAACTAAAAGCTAATATAAATATTAGATCATGTTGTTAATATCTACAGCTCTCTTCCGCTCTTTTGGCCATCTGCTCTCTTGCTCTGTCTGATATTACTCAAATGGTACTCCACTTATTGTGGCATGCATCAGTATTTTTGTCCCAATAATCATTTTTTTCGCCAACGTCCTCTCCGAATCTTTGGTTGCCTTCCAGTTTTGGGAACTGGCACTGGTCTCTGATTCTATAATTTTCACCTCCTTACTTTGTTTTATGTTTAAATTGGTGCTCGTTCGAAAATTAGTTTGAGAACAAAGCTTGTTAATTTGCATTAAAAGATCATATAATACATGCCTTCAATTATTCTATTTTTCATTTTTTCTTTTCTTGAGAGTTGTTGGGAGGTGGGTTGTATCGATTGTTCTACTCATTAAATCATACTGCTGGCAATTAATTGTAGTGTCCATTCTTCACTTGGAGTGAACCAAAAATGATATACGAAAAAAGGGCAACCCAATGTATGAGACTCCTGCATTGCGGGGTTCTGGAGAGGGACGCACAGAGGCTATTTCCAGCGCTGAATGCTTTCTCTACTGCTAATGTAGATAGGGAATCGTGCATTAATATTTTTGCTTGTTTAGTTAGTTATTTATTTTATTTTATTTTTTTTTTTCAATATTCAAAGATAAGGCTATGTGAAGATCCTCACTGAGAAAAGAGGAGGTCTGAATCTTAGTTCTCACCTCCTCATGTTTGCTGCTTGGATATGTGATTACTCAATGCATATATTTTGCTTCATTTTACCTTCTCTTCATTCATGACTCTTGTTGAGTCATTTCTGTCTTTCCTTTTTATGTGAATTGACTGCCTATACAATTACTAGGAACTTGTGGCTGTTGGGAAGAATTCAAGTGCCAAAGGGGGGCGAAAGACTTCCAAGAAGCAGAAAGAAAATCTTTTAAATGTTTCAATGCCTCACAGTAAGCTCAAGCAAGGGAAACTAGGTTCTCCTAAGCTAAGTGTCCAAATGAATAGGATCAGACCTCCCAAACTCCAGAAAGCTGAAGCTTTTGTAAAAGAGGAAGGTGAAATGTCAGATAATGAAGAAGTATACGAGCAGTTCAAGGAAGTCAAATGGATGGAATGGTGTGAAGATGTCATGGTAGAGGAGGAAAAGACCCTTAGACGTCTTCAACGATTACAATCTACCAGCTCTGATCTACCAAAGGAAAAGGTTTGTTTCCGTATCAGCTTCTCCTTTCGTTCTTTATATTTATTTATTCATTTCTTGACTTTGTTTTAGTTTGTGTGCTTTTCACCCATGTCTTTCAACAGGTGCTTTCCAAAATTCGGAAGTATCTACAGTCGATTGGTCGCAGGATTGACGACATTGTTTTAGATCATGAGTTCGAGCCGTACAGGCAAGAAAGTATGACTCGTTATCTCCTTGTGTTTGTGTGCGCTTACCTGTTTTTATTCTTTTGACACTATTGATTGCATCTTGATTTTTTATCTTCGCAGGGATGACCACGCGACTTTGGAACTATGTTTCTACCTTCTCAAATTTGTCTGGGGAGAGACTTAGTCAGATTTATTCTAAACTTAAACTGGAGCAGGGGGAGGCAGGGGTTGGACCCTCCCAAGTCAATGGTTCTGCATCTGGGCATCTTGTGAGGACAAGAGGGTACAAAAACGAGTCTTCTCAGCAGACATCAGCATTAGTTCATAGGGGGCATGATATGGGGAAATTTCAAGTATGGAAACGGCGGAGAAGAGCCGAAGCTGACATTCACTCCCAAGTTCAACCTCCACATCAAAGACCTTTAAGTAATGGTACCCGTAATCCTGATCCAAATTCTTTAGGAATTCTTGGGTCGGGGCCGTCTGACAACAGAATCTACAGTAATGTGAGGCCTCCTCATAGGATGCGTCAGACTGGTTTTCCCCCTAGGCAAGGTGGTTTCACATCAGGTATCAAGTAGTTCTCTTCTGTTGCCTGATGATGACGGAATGAGTGCCAGCCTGGAGGGAAGTCGAATGACATCACCAGGGGCATTTGCTGCTGCTTCAGCCAATAATATTCTCTGGAATTTTTTTGCCCATGAGAATAAAAGTTTTGCAGGTTCCTGTTTCAGATTATTTGGATGATTTTAAGCAGTTATCCACTGGATGGCGAATGCATCCAATCAAACAGATGGTTGGGGAGGAATTTCAGAGGTCTTGCAGCATGCGCAGGAGATGACGACTTTATTAGAGTATCAAGATTACCTTCAAGGAACGACACTTGTGGAAGCTTGCAACGACAAAAGTTCTTTTATTTCATATTATTAGCCAGTTGCTAATTCGTTTGCATATATAGTTCGACAGTCAAAAGAGGATTTACTTGTTGATTTGGAACAAAAGAGCGTAACTTTTTGTATTGTATTATGCATTGGTAAAAGTGTACATTAAGCAATTTTGCAGCTTCAATATCTGAACCTTGTAGGCATACACAAACTTTCATATGACGAATGTTTGACATCCTATATGCCTTCCATTATAGCGGTATGGTTTTCCAAATGTTGTCCTTTTGTATTGCCTTACAAAATAATGTTAGCAAAGCAAATAACAGTACAGCTTTAGTGCTGTAGAGCTTCTGTTCCATTCCATTTTTATTTTTCGTTTCTGCCAAGATCTTTTTGGTCCTCGTTTTCTGGTTATCAATAGGAGCATGGAGGGACTGCTTGTCAAGTGTGAGAAATCAAGGATAGGGTCATTCTTTGTCAGGAGGTCTAATTGGGGGCGCCATTTGAGTTTTCTCACTCTGAAGAATCCTTTAAAAAAAGGGCAGGTACTATTAAGGCTTTTGATTCCCAGCAGTTTTTTTTTTTTTTTCCCCCCTTATATTTTTGTATTGGTACTATTTTGTTTTGTCCCTTCTGAGGTTTTTGAACAGGCAAAACACTATGGAAGATGAGGTTTTTGGTAGAAATCCAACACAAGCTTCGTATCGAGACCATATGTGGTTTGCCGGAGTGCATGTGGGGAGGGGCCATATGTATGTGTATGTATATTGCCTTCTTTGTGAAATTTTTGTAAACAGGAGGTTATCTTGGATAATTGTCATTGAGGAAACTGTTCCCACACCCAGTATATCATTTTCGGACTTGATGGTGGAGGATTGTTAGCAAAAGCGTAGTTGTATAGTTGTTGATTATTGTCTCTGTCTAGATTTCACTTAAAGTTGTTCAGTTGATTGCTCTTTTACACTCTTTTAATCTATGAGTGAGGTTGTTGAATGACTAGCATTTCCCCGTGCTTAAAGGTATGAAAGGTAAGAAAAATATAATAAATCTCAACCATTGATCAGATAGTAAGATAATCTTAGTCACATATATATATTGAATTAATGATCTGATTTGTTATATGAATTTAAAAGATCTATTTAGAAATAGTATATTATTCTAGTTATTTTGTTGGCTTAAGCTGTTCGAGAATTGTTAGTTTATTGGGTGTTTAAAAGTAATTGTTTTTTTTAATTATAACATGTTGAAAAAAAAAATATTTTAGTGAAATAATGCATTTTGAGCTCATAGAATTAGAATGGAATTAGATCAATTTATATACTAAATAAATTAAAAGTATAATTAAATGGACAGAATAAAAGTGTGACGATGGAAATAAGGGTTTGTGTTGGGCGTGAAATGAATTACGAGTAAGAAAATTTCATCTTAATGGAAAATTTTCTAACAGAAAAAGTTAGTGATCAACTTTTTTGGGGATTGATTTTGTTCAAAAGTTGAATTGGAGTGGTTGATGACTGTCCTAGATATGATTTTGCTAAGGAATATGTGCAATATGGGCAGTACGTTTTTGTAATAACAATAATAATAATAATAATAATAATAATAATAAAATGTAAGAAAATAAAAAGGTTAAAATAGTAAAAATAGCCTTTGTTTTAAGTGAAATTTAACATTTATTTAGCTAGTATTGTTGTAATTGAAATAATTTTAATTTAATGAAATTCAACTATTAAAACGCTTCTACATAAATTGAATAATGAAAACACTTTTGTAAAGATTCTTACATATATATATATCTATAATATTTTACTCCCGTACTAGTTGATTTTGGGTTTTAGTTTCTATTTCTTATAAATAGACTTGGATATGATTGGTACACCAAATTTTGTTAGGCTTGGGCCTTGATGTTGAAAAGTTGTTGAAAATATATTAAAATCTGCTGCCAAAGTGAATTTGAATGAATTAATATTTTCCGGAAGTTAAGAGAAAAAAAAAGGTAAAAAATTATTGAAGTAAAAAAAATAAAATAAAATAGTGACAATTACTTCCATAATACTTATTCTTATAAATTATAATCCCAAATCATATCAAATGCATTTTAAAAATTCTTAAAAATAGATTTTGCTTGTTATTCATGTAAAAAATTTTATATAACAATACCGATCATTGATTTGATATATATATACGTGTTAAGTAATTTTGGGTGAGACCCTCTACCAATTTCGGTCTGTGCCTTTAGGTATAGGTAATTACTAATAAATAAATAAATAAGAAGGAGAAAATAATCCCCAAAAAAAAAAAGTGGGCCCACGTGTTTGGGCATGGATGGCAGAGGGAAAAATATCAAAGTTAGGAAAAGAAAAGAAGAAAGAAGGAAACAAAAAAGAAGGGGATGGCTGCAAAGAGTGTTTGTTTGTGTGGCTTAGGCTCCAACGGGTGAGGGTGTGTGGCTCTCGTACCCCATTATCACTTTATCTGTCACTTGCTTCCTCTCAACCTCACATATTCCATTAGGTGCCCTTGCATTCAGCTTTGAATTCTCTTTATCTATTTCCCTTTTTTTTTTTTTTTTTTTTAAATTGTTGGAGTTATTTTGCATTCATTTTAGCCGGTAGCCCCTCCATTATGGAATATTTGCAGAATATCCCCTCGGTTTTTTATACATCCTCAAACCGACTTTTTAGTCAATTGCTTTCTTCAAAAGTGTATGTTACTCAAATTTGTTGTGGTAGAATCTCGAATCACTGGTATGTTTTTGTAATAATGACATCACTCAGTTCATGTTGTTCAATAAAATTCTTATAGTATCAAGTGTTTAGGAATCATTTTACAGTGTTATTTGTGAGTTCGAGTCTTGTGAGACAAAAATAACGTTTTGAATTATGTAAATCTGTTGATATAAATTTATTAGGCTTTGAAAGAATAGGCTAAAAATGAAAGAATAGGCTACAAATGGGAAGAGTTATAGACAATTATCTCATGCAACTTTGATGTAGACAACGATGCAGAAGAAGAAAGACCACTCTTTCAATAGAAAAGTGAGAGAGAGAGAGAGAGTATATAAAAAACTAAAAACCCTTTGGAGAAGAGAAAGGAGGGCATTTTTTCAGTCAGCACTTTAAAAAAAATAAAAAAGATGGTATTAAAAATGTTCTCACATAATATTTTGATTTGTGGAATAACTCAATTGTTATAAATAAATTTTCCAAAAAAAAAAAAAAGGAAAAGTCAGTATAAAGTTTAAAAATGCCACAGGGTAAAAGTCCAAGAATTTAGCATAGCGGAGGTCTTTTTACCAACCTAAAATCCCCCTAAATAAGAAAAGTACTAATAATAAAGACAGCAGTCCAAACTGAGGGCTTTAATGCACAATTGTACAATATAGAGGCTTGAGGGGCAAATATCAAAATAGGAGGAGGGTATGGAGGAAATATGGGGATAAGATAAGGGTGCTAGAGAGAAAAATCTACAATTTACTTGGTGATGTCGGGCGTTGCAGGCCTCAGAATTCCAATTGGTGCATTTGTTATCTGCCACGTGGAACAAAAAGTGGTACCCACATGGAACGTCGATTGGCCTCCCGTGTGCTCCTATAAAATTTGCATTTTTCCTCTGCTTGCGTCTCATTTTCCACCTCTGCCAAAGCTTGAAGGCAGACCCACTTCACTCCCAACTTTGCGGAGATATCCTGCAAGGTAACTTTTCTGAATCACCCGAATTTTGTGGGTTATCATTATTAATATATATATGTATATTAGACCTATAATATTATGGATATATATATCTGTACTGTTGTATGCATACGGTGAGTTGTATGCATACACACTTGCTACTATTAAATTTGTGAGTATAATTAATTTTGTTTTTTCTTTCTTTTTTTTTTTTTTTTTTTTTTTTAACCTCCCAAATTTACCAGGAATTTTTGTTGTTTATAATGATCACAACTAAATTTCCTTGATCAAAACAATAAATTAACTTTGTGGAAGAAGAAAAATTTCAACCAATAGTTTTGGTTTCTTCTGATTCAATCAAAATAGGAAAAATTGCTTACTTGTTCCAAAATCTTTAATAAATTTTTTATCAGTTTTATTTTAGCCTGAAGTAAGAGCTGATAAAGTTAGTTTTTTTTTTTTTTTTTTTTAAGTTTAAATAAAAGTGATGAGCGTATAAAAAAGAAATTATCCCATATGTCAAAGTATTTTTTTTTGGATAAGATTGCATTAACAACCACTGAGAATGATTGAACTGAAATTTTTTTTGTGAACTAAGACTTAAGTACAAAATATATGGCAGTAAATGATAGTTTATGAATACAAACACCTCGAAATGGGTGTTATATCTATATTTGATATGTATTGAATATATATACTACTCGGACATTTCACGATATGTGTTGGACATGTCACATGACGTGTCTTATTAATTTTTACTTTTTCTTCAAAAATATAATTAAGACAATCAAATTTGAGTAGTCAAAACTTCTAAATTATAAAATTTTGTATCTTATATTTTATTATATTTTGTGCATTGAATTTTGTATTAAATTAATTATTTTTTGAATATTATATTTATACGTATATATAGATAATAAAAATATATAAAATTTATATTTATTTAACCATATCCTATTATATCTCAATTTTTATTTTTTTAAAATTATCATATTTTTGTTTATACTCGTATCGTATCCGTATCCATGTTTATTTGATGGTAGTAAAATGAATTTGAATTCCATTTGTTCACTGTTAAATTTTAAGAAGCCAAATTCACTGGGCCAAAAGCACCTGCTTGAGCAAAAACTTCAGGGTAGTCTTGGGGCAAAATTAAGATTGATTTCTGCAATAGGTTGTAGTTGAGGTTGTGGTCTTTGAAAGCATAAGCAATTCATTGACTTCAAATACAGAAGTGAAAGATGGACTACGTCAATGGACCTGGAAGGAACCATCTCTTTGTTCCTGGGCCAGTCAACATACCAGAGCCTGTTATCCGTGCAATGAACAGGAACAATGAGGATTATCGCTCTCCTGCCATCCCTGCACTAACAAAGACCTTACTCGAGGATGTCAAGAAAATTTTCAAGACTGCTACTGGAACCCCATTTCTGATTCCAACTACAGGTACTTGCTGTGATTAGCTTGAGAATTTGTTCTTTTCAATTTGAGGCATTTGAACTTCTGATTGTTGCTACCGTATATGATTAATATTATAATTTTGGAAAATTACTTCTAGACATGTCCTAAATGTTCCCACTAGGGGCAAGTTTTGAGCAATTTCTAAATTCTGACTGTTTAGTTTATAGCTTGATAAGCTTTATATTGAGGTGACTGCATCCACAATTTTGCTGGTCTAATGATATTGAGTTGAGAACTTCATGCACCGATATTTTTAAAAGGGTTGATTGCCTTTATATTCTAAATGTTCTTAAGGTGAAAACCACTTATACTCTTGAATTTCAAAAACTTACCTTTACACCCCTTATACTTCAGATTAAAATGAAACTATTAAAAAATTCGTTAAAAAATGGTTTTAGCTCTTAATAATTTTAAAAAATCTATTTATACTCCATATAGTTCATATTACCTACGCTCATATACACCCTGGTTTTACTTGATTTTCAGTAGGTATTTTTGTATTTTCACTTAAAAATTTAACACTATTTATAGTTTCACTTTAATTTTAAGTACAGGGGTATGAAGGTAGATTTTTTAAGTTCAAGTGGTGTATGTGATTTTTACCTTAAACATAAGGTATAAAGGTAATTATTCCTTTTTAAAAATAGTGACTCAGATGTATTTTCATATTGTTAGCACATTAATAACATGAACTATTTTTTCTTTTTACATTTTATTATCGGTGTATTTTTTGCAATTCCAACTAAACAAAACCATAGAAAATAAAACATTTTGAATTCTTTTCCAAGGAATGTGTAAGCATGTACTAAGACTTTAGATGAAATGATTAATGGCAACAAAAGCTTGGATACACAAGAAAATAAAACATTTTGATTCCTTGTCCAAGGAATGTCTAAGCATGTACTAGGACTTCAGATGAAATGATTAATGCCTGTTACTTCTGATTTGGAACATTGTGTTGCTGTTTCATACAGGTACTGGTGCATGGGAAAGTGCACTTACAAACACTTTGTCTCCTGGAGATCGGATTGTCAGCTTCCTAATTGGACAATTCAGTTTGCTCTGGATTGATCAGCAGCAACGCCTCAACTTTGATGTTGATGTTGTTGAAAGTGAGTGGGGTCAAGGTGCCAATCTTGAAGTTTTGGCTTCAAAGCTAGCAGCAGATCCTGGACATACTATCAAGGCCATTTGCATTGTGCACAATGAGACAGCTACAGGAGTTACCAACAACTTAGCTTCTGTAAGAAAGTTACTCGGTGAGAATTTGTTTTGACTTTGGATTCTATAATTTTTATTTCCGATTATCTCTCTTATTCCAAGTCTTAGCACCAAGTTTTGATTTACTAAATGTGAAACTGGCTGTTGGTGCCGTCTTTGATTGCTTTTGTCTTGTTGGTTTAGTTAATTAAAATTTCCACCCCCCCCCCCAATGTAAGAGATGGACTTCCTCATCTTAACACCTAAGTTTTAAGGTTGAGATCCCTCTCTTTTGTGTTGTTGAGCTTCTTGATACAATCCAACCCAAAATTGCATTGAAACAATTTGCTTTTGCAATTCTTTCATTCTATGCTCCATTTCATTCACTTAGATGCTTTAAGAAGGCTAATGCACTGAAAATTTTCACTTGAATGAATCAAAACGAACCATCATTATTTGCTACATATGAAGAATGAATCAAAATGAATCACCATTATTTGCTACATATGAAGATGATTACATTGATGATGAATGAGATCAAGTGGTTGTGTATAATGACATATATGAGATCTGAAATGTGGGGATGATTGAGAAGGGCCTTAAAGCTTTTTCATAACTTGTTCATCCAATAATTAACTCTTATTCTTTCTTTGTCTAAGAGATGAACCCCCCCCCCCCGGGCGCGGAAAAAAAATAATAATAAAAAATAAATAAAATAAAGCATAGAAGCTATAACTGTAAGCCATAATCGAATCTATAATATTTTTCCAGATTGACTTCCAAAATTGTTAACGGTTAAGCCTACAAATAGAGAAAAGAATAGAATTGAAAATAAATAAAGAAAACAGATGAAAATTAAAAATAATTTTTATTTTTATTCTGCTTAATAATATAATATTAATAAAGTAATATGATTAATTTTAATTAATTATTCTTCTAATTAATTGTTAAGGGATTGTTGAATCTTTGTCTTGGGATAGAAAAAAGGTAGAAGAAAAAGGATTGACATTGGTGCGATTTGATCCATTATTAGAGAGAAACCTGAACCCGATGGATCGTTTCGTTTTCTAGTATACGGAATAGAGGATTTCACTATGTCGATTCTTAGAAAATCTCGAATCAAACCATCAACTATAACCCTAAAAGGACCAGATTTTATAAACAACATAGATGAAGAATGAAGGAAATATCTTACCAAGGTAATCATATTTGTTTTGGTAAATATGCTCGTCAAGAACTTGAACCCGAGTGGATCACATCTAAACAAATAGAAGCCAGGCGGTGAGCAATGACACAAAATGCCCCAAAAAAAATGGTTTAATCCTTATATATAATCTAAAATGTAGAGAAGGGCCTTAAAGCTTTTTCATAATTTGTTTCTTTGCATTTTTTTTGGTTGGATTGTACTGAAAATCACCGAGAAGGATTGGACTAAAATTTTTCTCAGCAATGTTCAGTAGCTTGCTTGCTGTGGTCGTTGGTGCTGCGGTGTTTAGTTCGTTAGTTGTCATTTATTTGTTGCTGTAGTTTGTTTAGTTTACAGTGGCTATTCTTTGGTCGCAGTGCCTTTTGTTCTTTGGTGGTGTTGTCTGATTAATTGTGGCCTGGATGGATCTGTCTTTGATCTACCAATGCATATGTTATATGTGGCGAGGAAAATATATTTCCATTTTGTTATTTAAATTTCTTTCAGGAGTTGTTGATATTTCTACCCCATCAGATTAATCAGATATGGTTTTTTTTTTTTCAATTAAATGATATTCTCAGATCACTATCAGCATCCGGCTCTCTTTCTTGTCGATGGAGTTTCCTCCATATGTGCACTTGATTTTCGAATGGATGAATGGGGCATAGATGTGGCTTTAACTGGCTCTCAGAAAGCTCTTTCTATGCCTACTGGAATGGGGATTGTCTGTGCTAGCCCCAAAGCTCTTGAGGCCTCCAAAACTGCAAAATCACTTAGGGTTTTCTTTGACTGGAAAGATTACTTGAAGTTCTATAAGATGGGAACATTTTGGCCCTACACTCCTTCCATCCAATTGTTATATGGACTGAGAGCAGCACTTGATCTTCTTTTTGAGGAAGGACTTGACAATGTGATGGCAAGGCACAACCGCCTAGGTAAAGCAACAAGGTAAGGAATTCCTTTTCCCTCGTGGACTTTCTTGAATCTTTTCAGGAGTCTAGAGCACACCCCACTTGATGCCAAGAACACAAACGCCAATTTTATTTATTTATTTATTTATGAACATGTCAAGAAATTCTAGGTTTAGGTTGAGTTTGGGAAGAAAAAGAACTAGTTTTTAGTTTTGTATCTGGCTACTAGCGAGCTACTAAAAAAAGTTAGTTTTTTAGTAGTTAGCTTTTTTAATTTTTTTGTTAATTTGATCTTTTTTCCCTTTTATAGTTTAAAATAAATTTAAAATGTAAAAGGATAAATTTGGTCATTTTAGAAAAATTCAAAAAGTTGAATAGCCAGCTTTTGTTTCCAAAACAGACACTTGGTTTCATATTTTAATTCATTTAGTGTAATTTTGTAATCTTCACAGTTGACCTTTCATGATGGAATTTGGTTTTTATCCACTCACTTCCATTCAAGCCTTCCCCTCAGTTTATTATTCATGCTATATATTTTCCCTTGCTTCCTCCATTAATTAACACCAAAGTCATCCCAAATATTCTGTGTCTGTGCTTAAAACACTCATTACACTGTATTCCATGATTTGTTGTTGCTATTATTCTGAACAGAAAATTCAAAGCATTTTCAATGTGGAAAAATGCAGGCTTGCTGTGGAGGCATGGGGTTTGAAGAATTGCACTCAAAAAGAGGAATGGTACAGTGACACAGTCACTGCAGTTGTTGTTCCCCCATACATTGATAGTTCGGAGGTTGTAAGGAGGGCGTGGAAACAATACAATTTAAGCTTAGGACTGGGACTAAATAAAGTAGCTGGAAAGGTCTTCAGAATAGGTCATCTTGGCAATCTAAACGAGGTACTGTTCTCTTCTTATATTCTCTATTGCTGATTACTTGAACTTTAACAAGATTAAATTATCAAGTTTCATGGGACAAAAATTGTTCCAGAATGATGTTTCATGGTCGAACTCTTGACTTCCATGATGACTTGTTGATGGCAAAGCAAGAAATGAAAAATGCACACACTCTAATCAATCAAGAAACATGCAAGAATAAACAGGAAACAAAGCAAGACATATGAAACGCGGTTTGGCAACGTCCCTACATCCACGGGTGATAGTATTCTGCATATTACAATGACCTAAGAGCTCGTTTTCTTAGAAAACCTTACAGTTCGCGCTCTTAGAAAATTCGAAAAAACATGTCTCACGTTATTTGATTTGAGGCATTAGGTCCGCCTCCGTGTCTAGTTTTCCACTTTTTCTTTTTCAATAGTTTGATCTTACTGAAGGTCTCAGACTTGTTCTTCATGACATACAACCAAATTGATGCGGAAGCCAAAAAAAATAATTATTATTAGGATTTTATATAAAAATTATTATTAAGATTTTATTTTATTTAGATTAGATTTTATATTAGGATTTTACTTTATTTTATTAAAGATTTATTTTATTTTAGGGAAGTTTTTATTTGGATTTATTTTAATTAGAATTTGTTAAAATATTTGATTTTTGCTTTATTTTTAGTAATCTTGAAAATGTATTAGCCTATTTAAAGGTTTAAGATGATTACGGTTAGACACATTGATGAATATGAAAAATTGAGTTGTTGAAACCTCCGTAGACTGTTCTCCCTCCCCCTCTTCTTCTTTCTTCCCTCTTTCCTAAACTTCTTCTTCTCTCTCTATTTCTCTTTCTTTGCTTTATTATCTACCATCC
Organism: Pouteria glomerata; assembly: GCA_035590655.1. NCBI lineage: Eukaryota > Viridiplantae > Streptophyta > Magnoliopsida > Ericales > Sapotaceae > Pouteria > Pouteria glomerata. The sequence goes on along the minus strand of JAVXUM010000013.1, from coordinate 17,939,342 downwards.
TGCGTTACAAACCTTTTCTGGAATAATAATCGATGAAGATCACAAAGTATACTGAGCCACATTTAGAATCAACTCTAACAGGCTTCTAGGTGTCTGAATGAATATGGTGTAGAATCCCCTTTGTTATGTGCTTTCTCGTATGTGCTTCTTTTCAAGTGCACAATGCTTGTAGAAATTTAACTTGCACTGTCTGAACACTTTCAACAGCTTCCTTTTGTGCAATTCAAATAGACCATTCTCAGCAATTCAGTCAAGGCACATGTGCCATAGAAGTGCATCATTGGCTGTAGTGTCTGAAGGTGTCATCGAGGCAGATCCACCTACAATGGTTCTCCCTAGCAGTCTATATATGTTACCCACAATATTTGGACCCTTGGTTACCACCGTAGCCCCTCTCATCACTTTCATAAGAGACTTGAACCTGCACCCATTCACATCCAAAGTTCTAACTGAGATCAAAGTCTTTCTCAAATCAATAACATGCCTAACCTGTCCAAGTTCTCACAATGCCATCAAACATCTTAAGCTTCACTGTGCCTATTCCAACCACCTTATAGAAAGCATCCTTTCCCATAAGGATAGAACCATAGTTCATCAACCTGTAGGTGTCGAACCATAGTTCATCGACCTGTAGGTGTCAAACCAATCCCACGTGATAAGAGCAATTGCAATCAAGAACCTGTCCATCTGTATCCTCCAGAGACTGATAACATATCACCATCAGGGCACTTATAGCACTTCAGGTTCTTTCGAGATTTGGACTTTGAATGACCATTTTGTTTTTCCCCAGAATTTCCCCTAACTTGAGTTCTTTCTCGCCTCTAATCCCTCTTCACCACTAACCTTGAGCATCATCTCCACCAATAGACACCCATTTCTTCAACTCCTTACGAGTTTAAGGCCACTTGTATACCTTCCATGGTGACCGTATCAG
>JAVXUM010000013.1:17920975-17931697 GCA_035590655.1 Pouteria glomerata | reverse complement strand
TGAAATCTACCTCTAACTCGATCGTTACATCATGAACTTGAAAGGTTTTCCTAGTAGTCCTATCAATTCTAGATGAGGTAGGTCCCCGGTGCGTTTTTTTGGATATATTCATTCCATATTCTTCTTTTTCTATATTATCACACTACATCATCCTCATTTCCGCTATAATCATTTTATAATGCGATTGTATCATGCAATAACAAAATGAAACAGAAACAACGCAGCATTTTCCTGGCAATAACCACCAGCCAAGAACAAGGGTTGACAGCATTTTCCCCTTTTTTCTTATTGATGAAAGACTATCATGTCCAAAGCCTGTGCACGTGTCTAAAATGTGTCAGGCACCACCATGGCTCCTACTTTTCCATGTTCTGGCTTGCTTGTGCATCAGTGAATTAGATATGTAATTTCTTACTCAAAAAATTAAAATTCATGATAGGTCTAAACAAACCAAGCTAAGCTGAATATTAGCTTGTTCAGCCATGGGTCGATTCGAGTTGATTGTGCTAAAATGCTGCATGAGAGTGAAAAATTGCGAGAAAATGTTTGTTTGAGCTTTAGTTCCTACATTACTTGCTAGATTCACATGCTCAACAGCTAAGCTCACTTGACTTCAAAAGAACAAAATTTGAAAACCTTAATTCTCGGAGGAATGTGTATTCATGTCACAAGTTAATCTATTTAACACATTTGTCCTTTCTAGCTGTAATGGAAAAAAATAAAATTCTACATTCTCAAAATACATAACTGCATGATAAATTTTCAGAAACTGACATATCCATTAAGAATTATGGTCTAAAATCGCACAAAATAATCTGGAACTAGCATCGAAAAAATAATTATGCTATGAAATACGAGCATTTATAGAGATGTTTAACTACATAAGTTAACTAAATTAGGTTCAAATATTCCCACTAAAGTCCATGTCACTTGATAATTTTGAAGAAGTCGTATAAACAGTGTAACACTTGAAATTAAAACGTTAAGTCATGCCACTACCTGCTTTAACAGCGTCACTTGCCAACGATATTTGGCCAGACTTGGTAAGGGTGTTTGAATTGCACATCTCAAGTAATAATGGAAAGACCATATTAAAGAACTCTGGATTCTTGAAGGCTTTTATAACCTGAAAACAAGAAGGACCAATAGAAGGAAATTTATCTTTGCTTAGAGTTATGATATAGGACTTGTTAGACTTAAGTAAAATATAAGGATGCTCAAAAGAGGAAATCAAATATTCAAAACAATTCTCTAGCTGAGCATTCATAGAGAAACCATCTTAAAAGCACCAAATAGAAATAAAGAAAATGCAAGAGTGTGCCTATATCTTATTTTACCCAAGAATCTAGATTGTTTATGTTCTAGCCAGCATATATAATTTAAGCTTCAGTGCTAATAAACTATATCAGGGCATGTGTTGAATCCAGATTACAGATACCTCACAACTATATGTTTAGGATGCCACACAGGCATTTCAGTAATGATTGTGATATGTATTGGATGCGGCATGAGCATATCTGTATGACTAGTCTGTTTTCTACGTGTTGAGGGATCACATTGACACGTTCACTAGCATGCTACTAGACTGTACATCAGGGTGGAGACATGAACTCATGAGGCCCACCTGGCCTCATTGCTACCCAATGCATAACCCCTTCAAAGAAATGCCAACAGTAGGAGGGATGTCCACATGTTCAATTAGTGGCTAAAGTGAGGGCAACAAAGGGTCATCAGTATTCTACAAGTAACCCTGGGAGACCACAAGTGGCTCAACTTTCCAAAATAAAAAACAGTGTGATTCACTAAATGGCAGGTCAAAGTTCAAACATTAAAAACACTTGCATAGGTGAATAAGCCCAAAATTTTTAACTAGAAACTCAAGTAGATGTGTTCTAATTGGATGTGACTAAAAACCACATTTGTCCTCCAACCCTTAAAGGGACATAATATAAAAAATTGTGGACGCCTATTCTCAGTGGCTAATCCTCTTTGAACCTTTGGCGTATCCTTCATGGATGTTTCATGTCCCTTGGGCCCTTCCGCCTCTCTCTCTCTCTCTCTCTCTCCCCACAATCTATGGATGCTGAAAATTTAACAGAGCAAAACAAAGATGAAACACCTGAGGACTGATGTACCATCATCTGCATGGAGTGTAACTGGTAAATTTTCCACAATCTATATCCAAATTGGAATCAATTTCATGATCCAACTAGCGTAATTCCATGCACACATGCATCTTTCAATTTCTTTGCTTTACTTACGAGTTTTCTATCTGATGCCTAAGGAAAGTAATAGAAAAAAGAAAGCTTCTTCACATCACAATGTTACTGATTGGGCTGGATCAAACTTTTGATTTATCAACGGTGTATATTTTCTTGTTTTAATATTTGCAGTCCCCTTTTATATCTTGCAGAGTCATGAAAAAGGAAAATAAGAAAGCTGCAAAAGCTTAAAGAAGCAACTTTGAAGAATTCTAATTGCTCCTTTCAATCTTTTCAAAGATTCCGAGCTAGCTGGGTACATCCTTCTAATTATGCATGTATGCTTTGTTACATTTAAAGGAGAAAACATTTCACGTAATTGATAATTGGTTTTTTCCACAATAAATTTCTCTTTCCCCCCAAGCCTCCCATATAAAAATTTCAAAAGCAGGAAGTCTTTGGAAAAGTTTAAACACTTGGAAAATTGAAACATAAATTAATTGTCCAGAAGAAATTTCTGACAATTTAATAATGAAGTAGAGGAACAAGAATTTCTTGCATTTAAAAATACTTTGCAAGAAGCTGTTACAGCATGTTAACCTGCTCCAGACAGAAAAAAGCAGCTTCACGATACTTCTTCGCCTTCTTTGTGCATGCAGAAGTCATAAGACTTAAAATGGCATTTGGTATAGCAGGATCACTAGAGGATATTGCTTCATGACAAGTAGTACACAGAGCAGCTAACGCATATAACAATGCATCTTTTCCCTGTCATAATGTTAAGAATAGTAGCAAACTATTAAAATAAACTCAAATAATCTTACCATAGACGTATCTAGTAACTAATTCAATAGGGAAAAAAAACTACAAAACCATAAGTTAACTTTCAGCATGGACGTAAAAGAAAAGACAAATATAGAAATTAGGTAAGGAGCCGTTGCAGGTCATATAGATACAAACCAAAAAGGAGGATTCCTAGTCAATTAAGATAAGATTAGTGCAGATGCAGATGTACTTAACTAGCACACTAAGTGCAAGTCAGATGTTAATTTTCAGGGAGCTAGGGATGAAAATTAAGTGACCTTGGGTGACAAATTTTTTGTTTTTTGGAAGGCAGAGGACAACATTCTGCGTAGGGGAATACCTAGAAACGACAATTGGATAAAAGCCATGGGAAACAAATGAGGTGAGCTATGAAGTTGGAGATGTGAACAGAGCCAAAGATTCAACTTAGAATTAGCAATTTCACATGATACAAGATATGCCTTGTCTTGGAAATCTGTAGATTTATTTTATAGAAAATTTATTTTTCTATTTGTAGAATTGTTTTATACAGCTAGGGAATCAAGCATAGTTCCTGATTTTTAGGAATTCTTAGATTTTTAAGAATTGATAGAGAGGTCAAGCTTGAAGTACACCTTTGTGTATAAATACTACTGTCAGATATATGGTGGGACACATAAATGGTAGGTAGATATTGGGGTTGATCTTTTCCTAGTTTAGATTATTGTGATTGTAGTCATTTCCTAGTTGAGTTTAGGTATCTATGTATATAAATTGATACTATGACACACAATGAAATTAATACATTCAATTTAATTTCTTGAAGTTTATATGGTATCAGAGCAAGTTTTCAACAGCAATCCATACTATGCCTATATCTATGCGGGCTAGCGTAAGGCAGTCTATTAGAAGTTGTCCTGCATTGGCTCTTGAGAAAAGTTATTTCTCCTAGATAAGAGATGTGTTTCTTCACCTTAACACCAAGATTTAAGGTTGAGACCCTCCTCTCTTGTGTTGCTGGGCTCCTTGACGTGGTATTAGAGTAACACAGTCAAAATTGCCCTAACTAGTCCTGACTAGTCTTGGCAAGTAGAGACATCTTACTGACTCTGCACCACTATATTTCCAATCCTTTTATTACTTTTGGATTCAGGATGAGGCTAATATTGTGAGCTTGTTATGGGTATGCAGGTTGACATTGCAAACCTATGCACTCATCTGGATACTAGTAGAGATATATGGGAGTATGTTCAACTGTTATGCTCTAGTCATCTCAATCATCTCTATAACGTAACTAGTGACTTTTACAAATTTCAACAATCTAGCAAAAATTTCAACAATCTGGCAAAAAACATCACTCAATACTTTGCGACTCTAAAGAAAATGTATGAAGAATTGAACTCACTCTAACCATTATCAACTAGCATCCATGAAATGCAAAAACAGCATGAAATAATAGTTGTTCTTAAGTTTCTTGTTGGTCTTGATCCAGAATTTGAACCAATACGGGCACAGATACTTGGAGAAGCATCTCTTCCATCTTTTGTTGAGACATATTCTCGAACTCTAATGATGGCATCCCAGAATTCCACTTCAAGCGATTCTAAGCCCACGCGATCAGCCCTTGCTAGTCAAATGGGTGCTCCTACTCCTCCTGATGGTTGTGATACTCGGGTAAATCGCAATAATAAAGGCAAAGGGTCTCAACCCCAAGTGCACTTATTGTAGAAAGTTAGGACATGTCCATAAGAAATGTTGGAAAGTACATGGTAAGCTAACTCATATGGCTCAAGCAAAAATTTCTGAGCAAGCTATTTCTACTAATGGATCTAATTGCAATGAGACTGGTTCATCTACACGTGACTATTTCTGGTGAGGAGTATTCTAAGTTCCTCCAGTATCAGACTATTTATCAGGTACCAGGACATTGGCTTCCACCAACAGTGAACTATTAAGTAAGGATCGCATCCCGCACATATTCTACTCACTGTTTCTCTTGCATATAAAGGTAATCACATCACTTGCATTTCTACACCGCCTCTTGTATTCTGGATTCTTGATTCTGGTGGTTCACATCATATATCTGGCACACCTAGATTATTTTCCACTCTATAGCATTCATCTTCTATTCCTCTTGTTACTATAACTAATGGATCTAATAACCCCGTGGGGGGGATTGGCACAATCCAACATTTTCCTACATTATTTTTATCTTCTGTGTTATATGTAAACTAATGCAACGGTTAGACTATTCTGTAACCTTTTTCCCTGCTTATGAAGACAAAGTAGAAAATTAGTGGAGGATATAAAGTGAAGGGAGTCTACTACCTAGATGTTTCATCCGCAGTAACCTCTACCATATGCTCAACAATTCCTTCCCCCCTTGATATTCACTGTCATTTTGGCCATCTTTCTTTTACTCGATTGAAGACAATGGTCCCTAGTTTGTGTTATTTAAAATCTTTAGAATGTGAGTAATGTCAGTTCCAAAAGCATCACCATGTTTCCCTTCCTCTTAGGATTAATAATAGGGCTTTAAACCTGTTTCACTTGTTTCATTCAAATGTTTGAGGACCAATTAGTGTCATTTTTAAATTAGGATTTCAGTGGTTTGTAACTTTTATGAATGACTTTTAAAGAATTACTTGGTTATATTTAATGAAATATCATTCCGAATTACTCTCCACCTTTAAAACTTTTTCTACTTAAATTCAAACTCAGTTTGGCCTCTCTATTAAAATTCTTCGTAGTGATAATGCTAAGAAATATTTTTCAAAACTTTTTACTAATTTCAAGGCCACTCTTGGAACGATTCATCAATTCTCTTGTCCTTGCACTTTGCAAAAAAGCGGAGTCGCTAAGAGAGAATTTACACCTCATTGAAACTGCACGATGTTTGTTGTTTCAACGCACATTCCTAAAGTCTAATGGGGCGATCTAATTATATCTGTTCTACCTACATCCTCTTCTGATAAAGACCTCCCTTTACCAGTTTTTCCTACAAAAGTCTACCTTCTCCTTCCATGCAACAGTTGCTACACATCTCTCTCAACCCGACTTGTAGGTTCACCAACGACAACAAGTAGTTGCTCCTCCAGAACCTTCCATTAGTCCAGGCTATTCTCCTACGTCCAATGTTGTTAAAATCTCGATTTAAATATTAAAATCTTACGATTTTACAATATTAGAGTAGGAAAGGTTGTTTGATTTCATGTAAAATTTTAACAGGTAAAATAAGTAAAATCTTAATTTTGGAACGTAAAATTAGTAAAATCTTGATTTCATATGTGATTTAATCGATTTTAAAAATTGAATAATTTTTGTATAATTTTCTCAAATAAAATATACTTTTATAGGTATTTATTTCTTCAAGTGTAAACCGCACCCGTTTCACTGGTAACATTTTTTTTTAGAGATTTTTTAGATTCTATAAAGTTATTCTTTCCCAAGCTATACTAGCTGAGAACCAATTCTATCAAATTGCCTACTGTAAATTGAATGTAGGAGTTATAATGAAAACCAAGATACCTATAATAAAATATTACAAATACATTGCAAATCTTATGAAAAATTAAGATAAAATGAAGTCAATATTTTAATATCAATTGTATAAATCACACCAAATACTTTAAAGGTCTCAACTATATGATTGGGTAAATGGGTATAAAATCAAGCATAGAATATTTTGTGAACTTTGTTAAGGGTTCGTCCATTAATATGAATAAATTTTTGTATATGACATTTTATTGACGCATGTTTTTGTTGTTTTATAAGTATTGGGCAAAATCTAATGATTTTATGATTCAACTTTTTGGACCCTCCACCGATTTTAACAATCTTGCTTGCGTCTACAAAACATGATGATGATTTAGCTACTCCTATTACTCTCCAGAAAGGTAAACATTCACGTACTTCTCATCCAAGATTATTTATGAAATGGTTCTCAAGAATATATATCAAGCTAACATAACAAGAATATTTAGGTTCTAATAATATGACCCCAAATCTTTTTCAATTGTTATGGACAAAAATATGAATTCCAAGAAGTCTTATCTAGTTGCAACTCATCAAACTGGAGTCCACCTGAAAATCCCACATTAATATTGGGCTTGATTGTTTGAATCTGGAGATAATATTTGACAAGACATATACTGATTCTGATTTTGCATTTGATATATAGGAGAAGCTTGTTCAGATCATAGAAACCAAACCCATGAACGTTGAGTAAGAGAAATAGCAAAAAACACTAAGGTGAACGTTGAGTAAGAGAAATAGCAAAAAACACTAAGGGCATTACAAGAAGATAAACGTTAACAATAATACGCAAGTATAGGGTAAGTAGTTGACTTTGTTTTAGTTGCAAACTTGATGAAAAGAAATGGACCAGTAACAAGAAGCATATTGATAAAAGGAGAATACAACTTATGACCAAAAACAACCCTAAACAAAGCCAGAAATTTGTCAAGGATAGATATGATGACTAATCAATGAATGGCATGATTCCAGATAACCAGATAAATTACTGACAAGAAAAGACTTCACAGTTAAAAGATAATAGGGCTCTGACAAATTGGGTATTATCAATAGTTATAGATATATGTATAGTAATGACATCAAGTCATTCAATTTAATAAGTCTCATGCCTTTCAGACAAGTAAATAGTATTGTTAGTAACCCAACCTCCCATAGACGACCAGGAAGTTCCTTCATAAGAGATTTGAGCAAAGCATCATGATTTGACGATAGTGATTCACCCAAAACTTGACTAAGCTTACGAACTGCCTCGGCTGACTGCATGAACATGATACCAGAAAAGGATAAAGGAAAAAAGAAAGAAATGACCAAAATTAGCAAATGAGCATTTCAAAATATCTATACGACATTGGAGAAATTGTGAAATATAGAAGTTCATATTGTGGGGAAAAGAGAAATGAAAGTGCATACCTTTTTTTTGATTGCCCATGATGATGACATAATTCCCTCACAAATAAGAGAAACAATTTCTCCCATAAACAATTGAAGGGTGACCCGTTCACTGCTCATATTTTCTTCCCACAATTCCTCGAACAAACTAGAAACATTCTTGTCATCTTCAAATCTACATGATAAGTTAGTCTTGTTTAACATATCAGTTTCAAGATCAATGGAAATATAACAGCCAAAAAAAAAAAAAAAAAAGAAAAATTGTTTCCATACACCCATACCAGAAATTGGATCATTAAAGAATTTTCAATCAAGCTTTAAACTATTCTGGATCATTGTAGAAAATGTTTGCCAGATATGCAAAATAAACATCAAGATCTAGCGTGTTTCCTTGTAGGGAAAAAAAAAAGGACTTTTAATTCTTACATTAAATCCGTGATGAGATAGAATAGTCTTATCCAGCACCATGTATCCCTAAGCTGAAGCACTTGACTGCACTCAATAATGTTTCTTCTATTGAAAGATGAAGTCTATGTTCCTCGTACAAAAAGACGTTGCATTGTTTGAGGTTCAGTTTTGTTTATTTTTTAAAAGGTGGATATGTTTGCAATCTTTATTAACAGGTTATTTAGTTTAATTATGCAAGACTAGTATTAGGTCAAGCATATAGTCATTATGTGGTAATTCATATTCTCTTTGGTATCTAGAAGAGCAGTACTTATGTCAAGTCCACATATCTACCTTAAACCTCTTTGAGAAACTATCCCACGGATAGAATAAGCAGAATATCTGAGAATTCTGACATGGACTTACAGGGCAAAGGTTGATGGTAAGCTGTAAGGCTTTGAGTAAATAATCTACTGCTCATACATATTGCTATATGTTTAGTTTACAAATGTTCATGCCACAAAGCATGCTTCCAAAATTCCTCAGAAGTAGGAAGAAAAGTCATAATTGTGACTTCTGAGATTGGTGGCCCACTTAGAAGTTTTGAATGACATTACCAGGAACATCAATTGTCCTGGTCGACTGAAGATGAACAAAGAATCTGGTATGCCACATAACGTAGAACACATTGCATTAAATGGGCAGGGGATATAGGCCTAAAATAGCTGGAGAAAAATTAAAAATCAAAGCAGCAAAAATTTGGAAAATGGTAGGTTCCAAGCCGGACCCACATGAGACCAATTAGACTCTTTTTGTCTCATTAAATATTAAATCATTCAACCGCATTTCCCTCTTTTCTTTTATCCAATTAATTACATATTTTAAGAATCTATTTATTTTTCAACTCTGTTCTTTTCTTTTAATTAAATTCTCTTTTTTAATTATTTTTTGTATGTTTTGTCTGTTTCTCCTTATATCTTCTCATTTCCAATCTTTTTGTCTTTATGCATCCTTTTTGCAAAATAAAGATTTCTCATCTTTTTTCAAGGTCTTTTAATTTTTTTTTTTTTTGGTGCTTTTTTTTTGTTGAATGTATAAAATAATAATATGGATAGTAAAATTGCCCATCTCTCTAACAATTTGAACTTTTAGGAGAAATTGTGGTAATATTAAATTGTAAACTTTTCCGTCTTCCTAACAACTTGAGTTTTAAAATGAGATGATCGTTAATATTTTAACATAACAAGTTGTTAAATTATTTTATTACGAAGTTTTTCAGTTTTGCATGTTAAATTATTTTATTACGAAGTTTTTCAGTTATTTTATTATTAAACTTTTGTATAATTATTACTAATTATTGTGTTACCAAAAAGAGCAACACAATAAGTTGTTTAATTATTTTATTACTAGGCTTTTGTACATTTAGATGGATTTCAACAAATATTTACAAATATTTCTTGATATTCTAGTACCTTTGTGTCGCACTAACAACATTTCCGAAAAGTTTTAAAAAGTTGCAGTTTCCACATTAGCCGAAACACCCTACTGGATCAAAATTTTACTCCTTGAGTTTGACTTGAATGTCAATATAACATTCTGTATTATTAACAGGTCTATACAATTAAAATAGGCATTGATATTTCCATCCTCCAGATGATAACCTGAGAAACATGTAAAAATAGCAAACAAAATAAGTGTCTAACCTTGAAACAAAAATAACAGGAACAATTACAGCATGATAACCGCTCAATAAGTCCGACGCAATTGATGAATAGCTTTTCAACAAAATTGCACAAGAAATCTGAGCGTTTCTGTCACCAGTATGCAACGCTGATGTATCTTCAATTAACTTTTGGGCCTGAGAGGGAGATGCATACTTTAAAACCATTGCACAAGCATTCGCAAAAGCACGCTTCGATGAAGCACTTTTCTCCTCCTCAATGACTGGAAACAAATGCTTCAGTAGCATGGTTGTAAATGGTTTAATATCAACACCAACTTTTTGAACTAACAAGCTAATAAAGCTTGCTACACCAACCCTGCCAGGGCACAAGATCAAAGACCACATCAGTAAAATTAGGATCATCTGCATTCATCTATAGAACAAAACAACTAAGCAATAAGCCTATTACATATGTTAGGTTACAGAGAGTTTGGGAAAACTGGACACCTTGAATGAGGGCTGTGTATCTCTAGCTATATTTGAGAGAATCACTATCTATATTTGAGAGAATCATACATAATAAGAAAGATTACAAAAGATAATAGACTAATAGAGATTCTAGAATATCTCCTAAATATCTACAATTCCTATGCTACCAATATTTGCTCTCAACATTCCCCTCAAGCTGGAGCATATGTGCCATATATTTCATGTGGCAACCTTCAGCACGTTATGGAGAAGTTTTTTTTTTTTTCTGTACAAACT
>JAVXUM010000013.1:17905190-17915995 GCA_035590655.1 Pouteria glomerata | reverse complement strand
AAAAAAACAAACAAATATATATCTATAAGAAGAAAGGGGCAAGTAAAAGAAACTAAACTACATACAAAATTCCTTATATGTGACACAGCATCACCATGATCTCTTCAGAGGACAAACAAATACATAAATAATAAATACGAGCTTATTTCTAGAAATAGGTGCAGAAATGAAAAAACACAGGGAAATTTTGGCTTCTAAATGTGTTGTGTTACAATACTAATGACAAACCTGGATCTCTGGAAGCAATTGCTGGATGCTTGGGTGATGGCCACAATACATTGTTAGTGAGAGTAACCACACAGTTCCAGCACAACGCTCCTCTTTTTTGCTACTGTATAAAAGATCATCGAAAAGCTTCCTAGTAATAGCATTTCTAACCATGACATGGCAACCATCATCGGTTTCAGGCTCTATAGAGCTATATCTTGACAATGATGCATGGACATCTACCATCAAAAAGTTTGAACTCATAGAAAGTGAAGTATAATTGGTTTTTAGAATCACATCAGCTGTCACAGGAACAGCACCCCACAAAAATGAAAGAGCTTCCCCAGCAGCAAACAGGATGTCCTCAACCTTCAGCCCCAATACATAAGAGGTGAAAACAATTTCATTGTTATAACATATCTTACAAAAATCCACAGTACACAGATGATAAAAGCCTTCCAAACACCAAACAAACAGAAATTTTCACCAACCTTTGATCTGCAAAGACCGAAAATCAAATCGAGGGCAATATTTAAATGTGAAAAGGATGATTCTTTCATAGACATGTGTCCCAGTGAAATAGCAATTTTCTGTATCGCTTTGATATCATCACAAAGGAGTAGCTTCTTTAACTTTTCATGTAAGACTTCCAAGATGGACCCTGCATTGTAAAACAAATAGGAAATAACATCAGTACCACATAAAATTTGAGATATAAAAAGAAATAATCTTACAGCAGAAAAAAAGCTCACAACAGCAACTTAACAACTCTAACCTGAACTAGAGTTATTCAATGGAGGCAGTGGAACACGTAATCCAATATGACCTATGGCCTCCATTGCAACAGAAGCCAATGTAGCAGTCTCAAAATTAACAACATCAACAAGGCATTTAAGTGTATTCTGAAGCAATGATTCTGACAACTGTAAAAAGATCAACATTAGAAACCACCTTATGAAAAAAAATGATATACTAAACAAATGAAAAGACTGAGAGTAGACTAAAAAGTATTCCATAATCAAAAAAATAAATAAATTTTAACCAAAGATAAGCAAAAACCATCAAAACAATTCCATTTGCTACAGAAACAGATCAAAATTGCATAAGCATATAACTAGAATAGAGCATAAGCATATCAAACAACTCGGGATTAATTAAATCCCATTTGTTCACTTGCCTTGATTATTTTTCAAGCCAATCTCAAATGACCCTCAATTGAGCCAAATGAATTGAGCTAGAGTAATTTGATATTTTCATATTATCCTAAAGTGCATATACTCTTACGCTATATTTGGAACATGGATTTGTGGAGAGAAATAAAATTACTAGTTCATGCTATTTTGTTATGCTTAGCAACGTAAAATTTAAATTTATTGACAAAATTTATTAATTATCTTCTGATTTTTCTAACTCGCCTGGACAAAAAAATAAAAATAAAAAAATTGACCTTTACACGTCAGTTTGCTTTCCTACACTTCCTTCACTTTTCTTTTCCTTCTAGACATCCATGTTCCAAACATAGCCTTAGTGAATTAGAGACAAGCTCCATAGGCAAATCAATTTTGTTAACAACATGAATGACTACAAGCCTAAGAAAGCATGGAAAAGAACATAGAGACATGGACACAAGAAATAGACATGACTCGACTTGAACATAATGGAAATTTAAAAATAGGGTTAACTGTCTTTATAGCCCTGTACTTGAAGAGAAAATCACTTATACCACTGAATTTGAAAAACTTACCCTTAGACCCCTCATACATCAGGTAAAGTAAAATTGTTAAAAAGCCTGTCAAAAATAACGTCTTAGCTCTTAATAACTTCAAAAAATGCACATATACACCCTGCAGTTCATATTTACCATACTTACAACCCATGATTCTATTTGATTTTCAATTGTATTTTTTTTTTTTTACCTTAAAAATTTAAAGTCGTTGATAGTTTCACTTAGTCTTAAATACAATTAGTATAAAAGTATTAGAATATTCTATATTAGCTATGATATTCTTTATACATATACCTATATTAAAATATTCTATATCATAGTTTTTAGAAAGTAGTTACGTTTATTTTGGTATATAAATCATTACTATACATATCTCTCATTGTAAGCCTCTTTAAAGGTTTCTCCTTAAGATTTATAACATATGACAAGATGTAAACATTATATTCTCTCCCTAACTCTTTTTCTTGTCCTTTATTTTTTATTTTTAACACGGTATCAAAGCGCATCATTTTCGATCCTAAATTGATTAGGCCACGCAATTCTCCGTTGCCGCCCTAGCCATCTCTAACTATTCAGTTTTTTTTTTCCCAAACCTTGCCATCTCTATCTTCCTGGTAGATCTATTTAGCTTCCACCAATGTTGCCACTGTCATTCTACTACACTATTTTTCATCACCATAATATATACAAAGAATTCTTTCACCTTTTATTTCAACACGGTCTCAGAAATTTTTGCATTTTTCTTTTCTAGTTTTCTTTCCTTTTCAGAGCCTTGCTCTGCCACAACACCACCACAACTATTGCAGAACTCTTTTCTTCCACATTCTGAACCATATAAGAGGTTTCTGTGTTTTTTTTCTTCCCTGGTGTTTTTCTTTTCAGAGCCTTGCTCTGCCATAGCACTACCACAACCACCGCAAAAACTTTTTCTTTCGCACTCTGAACCAGTTCTTAGGTTTTTTTTTTTAACCCTTTTAATTTTGATTCTGCTATTCTTTTCTTCGTATTTCATCATCTTAGTTCACTTTTTATTTAGGACGACATCTCAACATTATATTTTTATCCTATACATAGCATTATTCTTGATGAAATTGACTATCATACACCAACAGATGTCAATCTTTTTTACTAACCTTGAACTCTAGAGAGTAATGTGCTGCTGTTTTTCTTCCGACATTTTGCAATTTTAGCTTTATTATTCCATTTTTGCACACCATATATTCTGTTTAGTTATTTTTCCATATCAAATCTTGAAAATAATCGTGCCAATGGCAGTGAAATTTTTTCAGGAACTCACCGTCAAAACTTTCGCCGTCACCAGTAGCCACACAACCCAAATTCTATATTTATGGCTTGTTCTGCCATCCGATTAAGCTATTTTTAAAATTCTCTTATTTCCAAACTCAAGTTGGTTTACTATCTAGAGTTTGAGAGAAGGTGTTCTATAACAGGTTATGATATTCTTTATATATATATACATATATATATTTAAATATTCTATATCTTAGTTTTTAGTAAGTAGTTAAGTTTATTTTGATATGTAGATCATTACCATAAATATCTCTCATTGTAATCCTATTTAACGGTTGCTCCTTAACCTTTATAATATATGATAAGATGTAGACATTATATCCTCTTTCCGACTATTCTCTCCCCAAGGAACCTATAAATATATTAGAAACAAAGAGACGAGGTAAGCAAAAAATAACCTTGAAAAAGTTACTTTTAAATTTTCCCTTTTCATGTATATAGTCTGATTTGACTGTCAGATCGGTGTTCGGCCGAATACCTCCCGGCCGACAGTTTTTATTTCAGGAGCCAAGTCACGGAGAAAGGAGCTCTGAACCACTGGTGTCATCAAAACCTGTCTAATCACCTCAGAATTATCGATCCACTAGGTCGGACACATCAGCAAAGGATCTTGCTAATTTTCTTGACACTCTAACATGAAATAACGTGTATTTATTCATCTCCCTTGCAGGCATTTCCTCTTCTCTACTGATTCTTACTTTCTTCCTCGTTTCACACCACAATGGCTACAGTAACCATCAAATTTTAAACTCCGCAATTAGCAAGGTGCTTTTTTTTTTTTTTTTTTTTTTTTGAAATTGCAATTAGCACACAGTCCCCTTGTTTGTAAGCAGCAAGATCTAGCATCAGCAATCCTGATCACGGTGAAAGCAGCTAAACTCATTACAATGAAAATTTCTCAGTGACCTGGCCAAGCCTTCATGAGATAATAGTAGAGCTATTCTAACCCTTTAGTTTTTGGACTGCATGCAAGCTGAATTATACAACCAACAATGTTGCAAAAAACTGTAAGGTTAATAAGCTTAGAGAACCAATTTCATAACACGATAAGCATAAAAGCTACTGCAGAATATTGAAAGCTTACACGTAGTTCAGGTAATTTTGAAACCATTAGCCTGGGTAATTCACATGATACATGCATGGTGAAAAAATAAAATAAAAGCACAGAACTAGAGCATAAAAACAACTGCAAATATTACATTACACTTACAGTAGGCTTCCTTGTCATGCAATCTGCAGTAATATATCCTAACGCACATAACACTCCACGCTGTGTTTCAAACCTAAAGAAATGTTTAAAACAAACCTACAGTAAGAAATTCTGGAATGATGACCTCAAAGTAGATTGCAAAAGTTCTTGAAATAAATAAAATAGCACAAACCTTAACTTCTGAGAACCACTTATTGAAGAAATTAGCGTGGAAATAAGATCAGGCAAAGCAGAGATAGGAAGGGAATGAGAAGCAATTCCAAGTAAACGTGCTACAGATTCACTAGTGTCAAAGTCCATGTGACCCAGGAACTGCTTTAACCATGAAATTTTCACAGCATATCGTGATGCTATCATCTATACAAGGAAAATGATTTGTCAACAGGAAAACACAAAGAGGACAAGCTGACTAACAAAGCAAAAAACTAAGTTCCTGACAAACCTCTGGAAAATGAGATCCAATTGTAATTAGTGCATTGGAGGCAATTGAATGCAGCTCAACAGTGCCCTCATATGCCATAGCATGCTCTAGCAGCAAACACATCTTTTCCACAGAAGACCAATACTCAAGAGTTCTTTCTTCTGTCTTGTATTGCTCCCAATCTGCCTCAAAGCATTTGAGCAAAAATTTGATCATAGCAACATATGTTTTTGATGGGAAAATAAGTTTTGCATCACTCATTTCAGCGGAGTCTAGCAACACTGGCTGCTGATTAAAAATAAAATCTAGCATATCACCAAGATTTGGATACTTAAGAATGGAAGGATCACCAGCAGATTCCCTTTGATCTTTACCAAGAAACAAACCTTCAAGTGCCATTTCCCTACAAAGAATTGGGTCAGGATTTGTACTCAAAAAAGAAAAACAATAAATAGTCATTGACCTAATTAAGGCACTTCACTAATTAGATAGAATTCAAACGATGTCTATTGCGATTAGCATAAAACAAAGTTTGTACTGCTGAGTTCAATTATTATTTTCTTAATCAGGGTATATTGGAACAGAATATTGATCTTTGGTCAGAATCGTATTTATCTTTTATTCATTTATTTATTTACTTTTTCGATGTTTAGTCAGAACTTTAAATGAATCGGCATACAATATACAAAGCAAAAACCCCTATGGACTCATCTAGCCATTCATTTTGTGCAAATGACATGGTTCTTGAGTTACTGCTATTATGTACCTGCTTTGCTTGCATAGCAGTGGCATTGGTAGTGGGGGACTTGGTCAAGTGCACGCACAGTGCCCCCGCGACAACTCCCCTCCCAATTATAAAATTGCAACTAACTGATTGGATTTCCATGGCAAGGTCTAAAGGCATCAAGGGATGCCACCCGGTACAAAATGAAATGGCACCATCTAAGGCCAAAATCCAATATCCATGTTCTCTATCAAATGCAAAAAGCTAAGCAAACTCATCCCTACCTTCCGATAACCACGTATCCAAAATAGACCAAACAATGGCCTTCAATCTGAACATCTGAAATTCAATAACATGAAAAATTTTCTAGTCCTCTCCCCCAAAATTAACTAGCCTAGACACAAAGGGATTAACTACCATACTTGAAGTGAGAAAGAAGGAAAATGCTCTTTCTTCAGAATCAGTTGGAGCCATGATGTATATAAAAATTGATGTATTTACTAATGCTATTGGTTTACTTAAAAACTTATGATACTTAAGTGTACTTCAGGAGATGGACAGTTTAAGTGACAGAGCTTAAAAACTTAAAAGACATTTTAAATGGCATTGAAAAATAGTGTGTAAACGAAAGTTGATGATCCTTTTTTATCAAACTATAATCCGAATTTGACATCACATACACACTACCTCTCCCCATCAAATAAACTATTGGATATTACTACAACAAAAAATGAATAAAATTGATCAGAACAATTACGACAGCCAATATTCATCAAGGGAAAAATCATGACCCGCATCAAAACAAATGAATCCCCATGGGCAAAATAATGACATAAAAGAAAATTGCTACTTTGTAAAGCTTGCAAATATAGGCACCATTTGGTGTGCTAGAAAACCAAAAAAAAAATTTCTGAAAATCTCTAAAAGTTATTCACTTTTTATCTCACTGCATGAATTACAAACCCACAATTTATTTCACTTTATTTTATTTTATGTCATTTTTTATCACTCCAAACACACCCACAATCATTATTTTGACAAGTAACTATAGCATATACATATCATATAAAACAGTGTGAAGGTCCAAGATACCTTATATCCAACTTAGAATCCGCAGCACCAAGCATACAAATAAATCGGCTAGGACAATGTTGCAAGTCAAATAATGATGTCGCCCATCGGACAGCACAAAAGCGAACTTCACTTTGTTCCTTACAAGAAGAAAAAAGGTTTCCATTGAGGATCAGGACATTTAAGCTGAAGCAATAATTATCTATTATAATTAGAGAAGAAATAGAAGACTAGCAAACAAACAAATTGTAAGTGATCCGCTCGTAAATGAATTGTACCAATTGAGAATTTATTAGCAGAAGTGCCTCCAAATCCTTTAAGACTTGAGCAGGAGCATCCTGGTAATCAGGCAATAAACCAATTGAAAAAAAAAAGTCAATACACAAAATAGAAACAACTAAAACAGGTAAAGGCCATCGCATTTGCATAGTAGAGAAAAAGTAAAATGTCTGAGAAAACTTTCATATCTGTACAAGACAACAAATTTTGAATCAATGCGATCAGGAAAGAACTTGAAAAATGTATTTTAAACAAACTGAAGTGAAATAAAAAAACCTTGTATGCAACAGCAAGTGAGTTGGTCGACTCTTGGACAATAAGACGAAGAAACCGAGCCTCCGACTTCAGAGCATCGAAAAGTCGAAGAGCCATATCAATCTTATCCCTGATACGAGAATAAGCAACGAGATGGAACCACAATGAATAAAGAAAACCAACCAACAGAATGCAGCTAAAACAACAGAATACCAAGCTTACCCAAACAAGAAGAGACACACAAACACACACACACACACACACACACACACACAGAGGATGGGAGCCAGTTGACTTCAGGAGGCAAGTCTCTAGTAGTATATACAAACTTGAGAGGGTTTTGAACTTGTTTCCTAAAATAGGAACAAAGTCATTTGTTAAACAAATGAGTTTATTTAATGAAATCTTTTGTTAAACAAACGAATTTAAGCTCCCCCCCCCCCCTTCTTTTCCAGCAACTAACCAGGCTGCCCACCTACTGTACAACCAACACAAACATTGCATTTAAACAACCAACCAAACTGCGTACCTGTTATACAACCAACAAAAACATTGCCAGCAATACATTACCCAACCTGGCAACATACACCAAAATATATTCACCCTCACCAAGATATACACCCATTCTTTACATACAACCTGATAAAACCAAACCAACCTGAGTGCAAGGAGGTGGAATAGTGCAAGGAGGATGGCATCTATGCAAGTAAATAAAAAAAGGAAGGCAAGAGATCCTAGACCTACGAGCGCACTAAAGGGAGACCTTCCGCCAGGTTGCCTGGAACAATATATCGGTGTGGGTGAATATATTTTAGTGTATGTTGTCAGGTTGGGTGTAATGCATTGCTTGCAATGTTTGTGTTGTTTGTACAGCATGTAGGGTATGTTGGTTGGCTGTTTAAATGCAATGTTTGTGTTGGTTGTCCAGTAGGTGGGCAGCCTGGTTAGTCGTTGGAAAATGGGAGGCCAGAGCTTAAACTCGTTTCTGAACAAAGGAGTTTGCTGAAAGTCATTTGTTCAACAAACAAGTTCGGCTGAAAGTTTTCTGTAAACTCATTTGTTGAACGAACGATTTTGGCTAAACTCATTTGTTCAACAAATGATTTTCATTCTGTCTCAACTTAAACTCGTTTGTTCAATAACCGAGTTTCATTAAATAAACTCGTTTGTTCAACAAATGAGTTTGCACCTATTTCAGGAAATAAGTTCAAAACCTTCCCAAGTCTCTATATACTAAAGACTTGCCTACTAAAGTCAATTGTCACAGAGAGAGAGAGAGAGAATACCTAAAAAGTTGAGGCATGCGCTGTGCGAGCAATCCGATCGCTTGATAGGCAAAGCTTTTGGTGTCCCTAGCAATAGCATCTGAATGAATGTAACTATATTGATCCATAGAATTATTTATACCAACTTTCTGAAAAAACTAATTATGGACAAGTGAAGTTCAAAGAGTGCATATTGTATCACAAGTGGACCTGATTCTGAAGTTGAATAACCATCAAGGGACTTCAGATTTCCATTCAGAATAACAGGGCCCATAAGCTTCAGCTGATCCGTTCTTGCCTACGTATTAGTTAAAAGGAGGTTCAAATAACAATTTTATAATAATTTCCATTCAATTATGAAAACCACAAAGGAGAAAACTGAAAAAAAAAAAGGAAGAAAAAAAACAAGTTACTTGTTACTCTCGGATAAAAATATTACAATACGTGGAAGGTTAGCAGCTGTTGTTCCAATAACTATATGAAGCTCATGCCAAGATTCTCTCCATATAATTACAATTTACAACATGAAATATATGCATCATAAAGATGCATATGGGCTTCAAATTTTCCAATGGAAGAAGTGAAGAAGCAGGACTAAATGTGGGTCATTCCAAGGCAATTAAACCATTCAGCATAGGTAATCTCAACAGAAACTCCATGGACATCACAAGATCATCCAAGATAGATATCCACATGGTAATCATACGTACCAAGCACTAGGTCGAGGAGACAGCCAGCTTATGTAGTGACAAGAAATTTAGCAGGTTTACAAACGTGTCAAAAAATAATGTTCATTAAAAAATGACAAATGTCCCTTTATCAATTGGTTGGGAGCAACAGTAGGGAAAAAGTAGAAGAAGTATTGAAAATGATGAAGAATAGAAAAGCAGTCGGGCCAGATGGTATTCCTATTGAGGTTTGGAGGTGCTTGGGGGAGGATGGCATAAGCTGGTTGACAAAACTTTTTAATGTAGTATTAAAGAGCAAAAAGATGCCTGATGCATAGAAGAAAAGTATTCTTATTCCCATATATAAGAACAAATGAGATATTCAGAGCTGTGCGAACTACCGAGGGATTAAATTGATGAGCCATACAATGAAATTATAGGAAAGGGTTATTCAGAGAAGATTAAAAAGGACAACAAACGTTTTAGAGAATCAATTTGGTTTCATGCCTGGGAAATCAACCATGGAGGCTATCTTCCTCCTGAGGAGGTTAATGGAACAGTATAAAGAAGGGCAAAAAGATTTACATATGGTATTCATTAATTTGGAGAAAGCCTATGATAGGGTTCCTAGGGAGATTTTATGAAGAGTATTAAAAAAAAAGGAGTGTGTGTAGCATATATTGAGGCGATAAAAGACATGTATGATAGAGCGGAGACATCTATGCGGACGGCTGACGAAGAGACTAAGAAGTTTCCTATCACGATCGGTCTACATCAAGGCTCAACGTTAAGCTCGTACTTGTTTGCCCTAGTTATGGATGAGATTATTAGACATATTCAGGATGAGGTGCCGTGGTGCATGTTATTTGCAGATGATATTGTCTTAATAGATAAGACGAGAGGAGTGAATACTAAGCTAGAACTGTAGCGGGAAACATTAGAGGCAAAAGGGTTGAGGTTAAGTCGATGCAAGACGGAATATATGGAATGCAAGTTTAATCAAAATAGGACAACAAGTAGCATAGAAGTAAGTTTGGACACTCAAAAGATTGTAGAAAAATAGAACTTTAGATACCTTGGATTTATGGTTCAGCAGGATAGAAGGATTGATACTGATATAAGTCACAGGATTCAGGCCAGATGGACCAAATGGAGAAGTACTTCAGGTGTCTTGTGTGATCGAAAAATTCCCCTCAAGGTTAAAGAAAAGTATTATAAAGTGGCAGTAAAACCAGCGTTGTTATATGAATCAGAGTGTTGGGCAATAAAGCATAATTATGTTCAGAAGATGGCAGTTGCGGAGATGAGAATGCTAAGATGGATGTGCGAGATCACTAGGAGAGATAAGATTAGAAACGAGGAGATTAGGGACAAAGTAGGAATAACACCGATTGAAAATAAAATGAGAGAAAATTGATTAAAGTGGTTTGGTCATGTTAAAAGGCGTCCAACGGAGGCACCTGTTAAAAGGTGTGAAAGTACGAAAATTGACGTGAGTAAGAGAAGGAGAGGGAGACCCAAGAGTAGTTGAAAAGTTACTATTAAACATGACTTGACCTACATAAATTTAACGGAGGATATAGCCCTTAACCGATTTGATTGGCGTTGTCAAATCCATATAACCGACCCCACGTAATGGGAAAAAGCTTGGTTTGGTTTGGTTTGGTT
>JAVXUM010000013.1:17732601-17743395 GCA_035590655.1 Pouteria glomerata | reverse complement strand
TTTATTTTTCCTATTTATGTGATGGTTGCCAGTGGCAGCGACAGTTGGGTGTTTGGGGGCTGGAAGAAGAAGGAACGAAGTAATACCTGCGATGGATCAAGAGTCAGCATTCTGTCAAGTAATTCCAAAGCATGCCGATCAAAGCTATAAAGAAAAAAAGGCATGTAAATATTGAAGCACTAAATTCCTGGCCTATACTGAACCAGTAGAGCATTGATATAAATTACTTACTGTCTGAACACATCCCTAAGACGTCTCTTCATTGGCCTTGTTGGCTTGAAATTGTTATACCAAGGAATTTTGGAGACCCCGGGCCAGTTAGTCTCATCAGGAGCTCCACATAATTCAAAGATCTTGTTTAATTGCTCTGGCTACAATAACAAAACAAATAGAACAAAACTTGATGAAAAAATATAACAGAAAAAAAGATGGCCCGAGGAGAAAAAAAAAAACTAAGTATGTTACCCAAATTATTTTGCTAGAATGTTGTCAGCCCCCAGATGGTGGGCAACTCTTGCATTGTTAAAATCACGTCCATGACTCCATGGCAATATTATAAGATTAGCTATAGTGCAAATTCAAATGTAGTGGGTCATTTTCTAAAGTTGCAGTTAGCATCAGAGGGTTAATCCACACAATAAATTCTAACTACGCTTTTTAGTTAATAATTATATATATCCTAATAGACTAAATTTATCCATTTTTTAAAGGAAAAAGGAAATTTGTTTAGTTAAATAATTATACTCAGGTTATCCCTTTGTAAATGGATAAATGCACACAATAAACTCTAGATATTCATTTTTAAATATTACATCAGTAAATTAAGAATTTTTTTTCTTCTACTTATTTTATCTCTCTAACCCAACACCCCTTACCCATCACCATCTTCCACAACCACAACCATCATTTGTTCTATTCCTACAACATTAGCCAAACTTTTATTTTTTTCCTCTCTCTACTCTCTCCTAGCCTACCACCACCACCTTCTGTTACCAAGAAACAAAATTTCATTTCTTTTCCATCTGAAACAGCCAGCCAAAACATTTCTGTTTCCAAGGAGACCAACATGAAATGCTACAAAAATAATAATTCTAATGTTTACCATGAATACACTATAAAACACACACAAAAAAAGGCATAACATACCAAAACAACAAGTTATTTAATTAATTTCTTATTAAATTTTCATATGTTAAGACACATTTCAATTATGCTTCCATATGTACTCACATTCTTTGTGCTGTTTTCTGCTTCCAAAACAATATCCTTTTCACGTTAAACAAAAAGAACTACCAAAATGAAAATATGATGTTGCCACCACCACAAGCAAACATGTTACCACTACCATGGGCCCACCACATCTGTCACTGCGAACCATCATGTTAGTCTCATGACTTTCACATCCAAATTGCTGAGAATTTGTTGGTTGCAAGGTTGTGTTTGTGATGAGAGACCTAATATATTATGTTCCAAAGCTATCGGATGAATTATTCATTTTACAACTTTTTTAGACAAGGGAAAAAGGACTTGGAAATCCCCAAGAAGAAAGAGGTGAACGTGCCGTGAAACTTTTAGAGACATAATACCATATATCTAAGAGAACTAGAGAGAACGAGAGTTCTTTTTTTTTGGGGGGGGGGGGGTGAAACATGAGTGAAGGGGTGCCCTTTATAACCAAGCCAAAATCTGGGTATGTGGCTCTTTTGCACAGCATTCAAAAACCAAACGAATGGATTGCTCAAACAACATATGTATACTTACATTTTCACTTATTATTTCTCATGATAGTGTAGCTCTAATGAAAAAGAAACATCGCAGGAGAAATAGACGTGAAGAAGGAGGTGGTCACATTTGCAATTAGGAACAAAAAAATTATGGGAAAAATGGAGGTAGTCATAGAGCTGTGCAGTGTTACATGAACTCTTTTGTTTCTGTTAATGTACAAATGTCCACCGGATATAACAAGGTTAAGGTTATAGATAGGGATGGCCATCTCAACCAATCCATCCATAACTTATCCGATCCCCATCCCAAACGAGTAAGGGATTCGGAAATTTTTTGGGAATCGAGTAGAGTATGAGGGATATTTTTTAAAATATTTCGGGAATCGGGTAGGATACGAGTACGAGTATGTTCTCGACCCATATCCTACTGATCCCCAAAAAATCCCCAAATCCCCTAACTGACTTGTGTTAATAGCCTCATGCTTGAATCTGGCAACTGGAACTTGAAGTGATACTTATGTAGTTATGCTTGAATCTGAAATTTAGACTTAATACTTAGGCGATTAGGCTTGTAGAATTTGAAATTTTTGAAATTTGGACTTGATACTTGAATCTTCCCCATGGGATCACCGATTCCTATTTGAGGTGGGGATAGGGAGAAAAAATAAACCTGTAGTGAGGAACGGGTAGGGCATGGGGATTGATTTCAGTTCGAGGATCAGGTGAGGGAATAAGCATACCCGTCCCTTAACTGCCCCATGCCCATCCCTAGGTATAGTATATTTTTCAACGTTCCGTTCCCAAATTAGACACTTGAATTCTCTAATTTGTACTGATATTTGTAGATGCAACAATTCACATAGATAAAGAAAATTTTTGGCTTGAAGATAAAAATCTCCTTGATTTCTTTAAATTACATTTAATTGCAAGTACATTTTATAATAATAACATTATATTACGTTAATATATTGTACAGCACATATTTAAGGGTTCACCATTACCAACTTTTAGATACATATCCTAATAGACTTAATTGAAAATTTAGGGAGGCTTGATATCTGAACACAAGCTTAGGCATCCCTGTAACATAGATGGTATAAGTATTTAATAGATAATGATTAGGGTGGAGGAGAAGAAAATAAAGTGTGTTCCTATGGTTGCGTATTTTTATTGGCTAGTAACAAGTAAATTTACCTCTATGGCTCTTCATGTACTCTTTCTTGTCACTTTCTATTAATAAAATTGGACGGGAAGGTTCACATTGCAATGAATATAAAACTCAATTAGGAGTATCAAACTACAAGAAAAGTAGGGATAATTTACCCATAACAAAAGTCGATGTTAGGAGAGAGCTAGTTAAGTAATTCCCAGGATAGTAGTAAAACAAGATTTACAATAGAAAAGGCTATACACAAGGAAAAAGCACCTACCCCCAAGCCTGAAAATCTAAAGAGCAAGAATATTGCACCAGCCAATCCCTTTTCATGTTTAAAGCCCACAACCTTTCTTTTACCTTTTATAATCCCAAAACCCTCTAGTTTCTTTCCCCTTAAACCCACCACAAAATCATTTCTAGGCAGTTCACAGTTGTAGCATAAGTTTCTTAAAGCCATCCCACATGAATTTGGTGTAAAAGCTGAAGCAACTTTCTTCCTTCCCCACTAATTACTTGATATAATTTTTTTCCTTTTTCCTATTAAAATGATGAAAAACGGATATTGAATTCAAAATTGGAAGCATTAGTTTAAGTCCGCAAGGGCATCGACAAAAAGTCGGTCCAATTGCACAACTATAATTGAAGATGTTTCTGATTTGTCAAGTACTACAACCAAGGGTTTTCATAATTCTGAATCAAGTGGCAAAACTGTAAGATGCACTTCGCACTATTATCTTTGTTGCTCAAGAGGAGTCTATAATTGCAAGCATTACAAAAAGTATCAATGAAACATTTGTTCAACAACACAACTGTATCCTTTGATATGTTTTTGATTTGTGAAGTATTACATCCAGGTCTTGAAGAGTTTTCAGTACAATGCATGGTGTCTTATTAAGTTCAAACTTCAAACACTAAGTAAAGAAGCATAGAAACAAACAAAGGATGGAGATATGACATGGTAAAGGGCCTAAAGGCACGAGTAGAAAACAATTTTCAAAGAAAAAATAATTGGATGCAGTGGACATTTTTTTTATCTATAAATGTACACTATGCACATAGATCAATGATACCTCATCTTTTCCAGGAAAGATTGGTTTCCCATGTAGAAGCTCTGCAAAAATGCAACCGACTGACCACATATCAACAGCTGGCCCATACTTTGTGGTTCCAAGCAGCAACTCTGGAGGTCTGCTCAAATTATTATGAATCAGAATCAAACGAATAAAAATGACCTTATGAAAGTAGTCATGAACTAAGATTAGATAATCACTCATTAGAGTTGCTTTTGTGTGTCCATGTGGGTGCATTTCTTTCCCTGGGTGTGAGTTGAACAATTACCTATACCATAAAGTAATTACACGATTCGTAAGGTTCCCATTATGATCATTCGAGAATGACCGGGCAAGGCCAAAATCTGCAAGCTTTAAATTTCCCTCGTTATCTATCAGAAGATTAGATCCTGCAGAACAATTGTATGACTACATATATTAGCCACAAGAAACAAAAGCAGGATTTAATAAGGAAAAACTGGCTCTATTGCTAACCCTTTATGTCACGGTGAAGTACTTGGTTTACATGACAATAGTGAAGCCCTGTCAAAAGCTGTCTCATATAGCACTGGGTGATGATGAACAAATAGTGTTTGGAGAAAGAGTGAGAGAGAGAGAGAGAGTCAATCATCTAAGGATTAATAATCATAATACAGCACTCTGTTCACAGAATTTGGTGCATCAACACATTCTGGCATTACCTTAATCTGTGGAACCGAAAATCTCATCCCAGGACGGTCAGCAAGACCTGTCAAATCATGGTCCATGTATTCAAAAACCATGTAGATCCCACCTTTATACTTATTACCATCTGCAGTCCAAGTAATGAGACTGATGTTAGAAATTCCCTGCTCTCAAGTAAGTAGGGCAAGAAACCAAAGAACCAAACAACTGTCAGGAACTAGATAGAACAGTGAAAACCAAATCGCACAATAGAAATAGATCATGAACCAAAACTGCAAACCAGAATACTTGCCTGGCCTCCCTTGATCATCCTTCTCGGCACCTGGAAAGATGATCCTAATTCATTAGATATTTAAATTGAGATATATACTCTTAGAGAACAGAATAAAAAAACAGAAATCTAGACATAAATAGCTAAAATGAATCTCAAAATCTTACCAGGAGATGTTACAATTTCTTTCAGCTTAATGACATTTTCGTGATGCAGCTTCTTTAATATTTTAATTTCACGTATGGCAGTTATAGGGAACTGTAAAGACAAATAAAATCAAATATTATCAGACATTATTACAAATAATGTTTTAGAAGATATTAAAGCAAACTTAAAACATGTTTTCATCCAACATACCCAATATATTTTTCTTCATCCACAATAACCAGGAATGGCAAGGTTCAGTCTAGAAAGTCTATCACCTTCGTTCTTGTCCCTTGCCATTAAATGGCAAGCCCTTTAGGACAACATTGCCCCTAAATGCTTTATAGCATTGCCTCAAGTTGAAGTTGACTCACAAATAGTATTATACTGCAAATTGCAATCCTAGGAGAACCATCTTTCTCAACAATTACAAGTTCTATACTACCACCTTCTATTGGACAAAATACAATTAAATGGGGCATCGAAACACGTTCATTATTCAGTCTTCAAGTCAGTTTTGCATCCTCAACACAGCTCAGCCACCTCTGCTATGAGCAGCAACGAACAAAGAAACCATTCTTTCCTTTTTTGGAAAACAACTAAAAAGTTCCCGTTTTCTAAGAGTCCATAGAGACACATTTACAGAAAAAATAATTCTAATATCTCCATCAAAACATGGTGAAGCACGTCAAAATACGGCATAACATATCGAAATAATAAATTGTATAATTAATTTCTTCTTAGATTTCCATTAATTCAGAAAAAAAAAATCATTTATACTTCTAAACAACTCCCATATGATTTGGTAGAGCAATTGTAATAATTCACCTTAGATTTTTTCCCCCCATCCCTTCAAGATCCTGACAGTGAATACAAAACTCAAAAGAATTAATTAGAGCCACGGGCCAATAGTATGAAAGGAAATAAAACCTTACCCCCTCTCTTTCATTGTCCATCCTTATTTTCTTCAAAGCAACAATTTCACCAGTCCTGATCTCTCTAGCCATGTAAACTTGACTGCAAACACAATTCGCACAAGCAAAACAATTAACAAGTGTCACTGATGTCAAAAACATTCAGAAGAGAGCATGTCCAATAAGCAATACTTTACTTGCAGGGGGAAACACAAGAACTTCACAGACGAGAAATATTTTCCACTAACAAATAGAATATTAAAACACAAGACAAAAGTGGAATCCATATCAACTGAAGGCACCATAAATTTGAAACCAACAAGTTGCTTAGAAATGCAGCAAAGTTCTGTCACTACTAGATGAAAATCCATTTCGCATGCACTGGTCATTATAATCTTCACACCCACTTCCAACCTTCTCTAATTTCATACTTCCACTTCCCATTTGTGGTTTCAGGGTCTAAGATAACAAGAAAAAATTCGTTCAGCTTTGCCAAAAACTCACACAATATTGAACATATTCTAAACCCCCCCCCCCCCCCACGGGGGGGCCAAAAAAAAAAACCACTTAACATATGTCAAAAGAGGGCAAATCATCAGAATCCAAAATGAAATTAGCAAGAAATTTGGAAACTAAACCTATTTACAAGATTCATACCCCCATAAAAATCGAATGCAAAGGAAATAAAACAGTGAACTAAAATTTTTTTTAGTTTGAAACTACACTTTTCAAACTAATGGGTTAAAAGAAATAATCAAAACAGCCCTGAAAAATCCAACAATAATAGATTCATATGTTGATCTTTTTGTTCTTTTTTTAATCAATCACAAGTAAAATAGTAATTCAGAAAGGGATTGGGGTTTGGGAATTGGGGGAATAACTGACCCGTAAGTTCCTTCGCCGATCTGCTCCAATTTCTCGAAACAGTCGACGCTTCTGGATCCCCACGACGGAGATTCGCTGATATTCAGTTGCCCTGGTGCCGCTATTGCCATCCCCAATCTCTCTTTCCCTCTATTTTCTTCTTACTTTCTTTGGGTTCTCCCTTTTTCCCTTCCTTTATTCTCTCTCTCTCTCTCTATATATATATATATATATCTGTGTGTTTTTGCAGAATTGACTTCGTCAGATAGCTCCTGCAGCTAACCCAGTTGCAGCGTGGGCACGGCGACGGCAGCGATTTCTTAAAGACGGCTTCTTTTTGGCTGCCTACACATTACCGAGCGAGGACGGCAGCAGGAAACATACAAGGCCATGAAGCACGCACTATTTGTATGAAAGTTTTTTGCTTCATCATAAAGAGACAGTTTAGAGCTAAAAGTCCGTAAAAATTTTTTAGGGTTATTTTTTAGTGCCTGAAATATAATTAATAAATTATAAAAAAAAAATAAAGATAAATAAAAATTTTATCATATATTTTTTTGACTTTTTATTTCAGCATTTTATAAAATTTATCAAAATTTTATCGACATTTATAAAAATTTATTAAAATTTATAAAAATATTAAGATTTATTTAGATTTATAAAGATTTTGGCGGATTTAAAATTGTATAAACTAGTATAAATTACAAAGATTTTTGTAGTACTTTAAATCTCTAGAAATAAGATGTATAAATTAGAACTAAATAAGATGTTTGGAATATTTTAAATCTCTAAAAAATTTAATTTTTTTAACTTATAGCATGAATTGCGAAGGTATAATTTTTACAAATTTATTCAAATATACTCTACACACACCTAATAAACGGATCAAATGAACGTTTTGGAATAACGAAAACACACCCAATAAATGGATCATGTTTGGAATTATGAAAATTGAGATAAAATATAATTGAGCTTATTGTTATAAAATTTAAATTTTTTACTTATTCTATGAATTATGAAGTTATAATTTAAACAAATTTATATAATTTCAAACATACCAAATGAATAGATCACATTTGGTGTTATGAACATTGAGATTAAATATAATGGGTATGGATCACATTTGGTGTTATGAACATTGAGATTAAATATAATTAGACTTTTTTTTAGTGTTTGAAATATAATTTATGAATCACGAATAGTGAAAATTTGTTCCAGGTAGAGAATTTTAGGTATTTTTTTAAAGAATTTTTTTTTATAAATTTATAGAAATTTTATTAAAATTTGTAAAAATTTATTACGATTTGTAGATATTATTATTATTTAAAGAGATCTACATAATTCGAGGTGGATAAATATTCATAGATATTTATTAAAGTTTGTGGAACTTTGTAAATCTTTAAACTCAACCTATAAAAAATCACACTAACCTAAATAATAAAAGTAATTAATAAAAATTAATTACCAAGTTAAGAAAAATTAAATACTAAGTTTCACATGTATATTCTACAACGTTTTTACAAATGTTAATTAACTCTATTCTTGACTAGTGATTTTGCTTGGATTTGTAATAAAAATATGAAACCACTCTTACGTAGTGTTTGAAATAGTAAAAAATAAAAAAAAATAAGAAAAATATAACTTAAAATAATTTTTAGCGTTTGATATTTGGTATTTTAAATCATATTTAAAAAAAAAATAGTAATACTTTTAAACTTTTGTGGTAAAAAGTTAAAAAGAAAAACTGTAGAAACACTTTTTTGTTCTACACATTTTTGAATTCGTTCATACGGATTTATGTTAAAATAGTTATGAAAGTTATTGAATTTTTAATTTTTACACAAAAATGTGGGAGAAAAAAACTATTGGAATGATTTTTTCAGTTTGTTCTCATAAGATTTATGTTAAAATTGTTAAAATTTGTTAAGAAGTTATTAAAATTTATTAAAAAATTATTGAGATTTGTAAAAAATGTATTTTGATTTATAAAAAATGTATTAGAATCTATAAAAATTTATTAAAATATATAGATATATATAAAAATTTATAAAGATTTCACGAAATAGGAAATAAATAAAATATGTTAAAAAGTTTTAAAAATTTTAAATTTTTTTTTATTATTTAAGATGCCAAACAGTGCTTTAGTTTGTTTAGGTGCAAGATATTTCTTATTGAAAATTTTATTTTTACATCGTTATTTTTTTTTAGTGATCGATTGCCAGTTTGAAAATATTTTTTTTTTAGAAGAAATAGTATTTTTTTAACCACGAAAACTATTGCATGGAAACGTGACGTGTTCTTAGACATGATAATTAAAATATTTCACCTTCTCCCTGTCAGTGGAAAGATGATATATATTTTATTAATCTTCCTTTCCCCAGTTCTGGATCTGAGGAAGGTCGCCAGTCGCTGGGAGCAGATCTACAGTACACTTAAAAGCTCATATCGATGGCTTCTTCTTCTTCTTCTTCTTCTTCTTCTTCACGTCCATGGAAACATGATGTGTTCTT
Organism: Pouteria glomerata; assembly: GCA_035590655.1. Taxonomy (NCBI): domain Eukaryota; kingdom Viridiplantae; phylum Streptophyta; class Magnoliopsida; order Ericales; family Sapotaceae; genus Pouteria; species Pouteria glomerata. The sequence goes on along the minus strand of JAVXUM010000013.1, from coordinate 17,734,079 downwards.
GAGTTTTATGAGTGATGAAGTGTGCAAAAGCTTTGTGGATAATCTTTACTCTGCTTTGTGTCAACAACGAGTTCGCACTTTCAAAGACAACGAACAGCTCGAAAGAGGAAAAGAGATTTCATCAGAATTCCAAGAAGCAATTGAGCGGTCGAGGCTTGCTCTGATTGTATTCTCGGAAAATTATGCTTATTCCTCGCGTTGCTTGGACGCACTGCTCAAAATCTTCGAGTGCAAGAAATTGAAGAGACAAATGGTTCTCCCTGTCTTCTACAAGCTAGATCCATCAAATGTACGCAAACAAAAAGAGACTTTTGCCGCTGCCTTCGATGTCCATGAGAAAGTTTACTCTGATAACGCGGAGAAGGTGCAAGCATGGAGGGGTGCTCTGAGGAAAGCTGCGAATATATCAGGCTGGGACACACAAAATACTGCAAATGGGTAAGTTAATACCCAATATCATATAAAGCTATTTAGATTGCTATATTTTCTCCTATTTTTTCTTCTTTTTCAACAGGCTTCTGAGTTCTACTGATGCAAGGCAGAACTGACGAAGACGAACGGTTGAGTAGATGTACTGTAGATTTTTATTTAGTAATACTCAGAAAATAATACTGATTTCTTGTAGAGAACAATTCTTTAATTATGCATTTATTAATAAAAAAAAATCACCCTATATCGCTTACAGGGTTTAAATAAAAAAAATCCTAATAACATATAATTAAAATTAGAGAACATAATAATGCAAAATAAGGAAAAAAATAACTATAAATTCTAAAAAGTTCATAATTTTAGCACTAAACTAAATAATTTATTCTAAGAAAATATTTAGAAATATAAGTAAATATTTAAAACTAATCCTAAATAAAATTGATATCTAAAAATGAATTTTTTTTTATTAATATCTAAACTAAGTAAGAAACTTCCTTGATAGAATATTATTACAATCTTTAGTTTGCATCATTCTCCCCATGTCAGAAAGAATTCATCTGCGAATTTGAACTTTCATACTCCATTGATTTTTGAATATGGAGATATGATTTAATCATTGAGAAAACTAAATCTTCACTATAATTTCAATTGTGATCTTTACAAATTTCTCTGATTGTATTAATTTTGAGTCTTAAAAAATTTCGTTCAAGAATGGATCACTATAGGAGAATGTTGACAAGATTTTATTTGACTCTTCATCAACAATATTTGGTTTTTTTGTCGAATACAAGTAGTTTACTCCAATCTATAATTTGATCTGGAGTAACTGTTGATGTGAACCAAAGCTCATCTTTAGGAAGTAGTTCTTGCTTTGAATATTCCTCTTCTCTAAAAGAATTATGAAAATGATTGAACACATATTCCTTATCTAAATACTCTTCATCCTCCAAAGATCGATTCAGTGATGGGTTTTGTTCGGCAGCAAAAAATACTACCAAGCGTGATCACCACGTCCACTGAAAAAGCAATGCAGCTTGATCTGCAAGACA
>JAVXUM010000013.1:17700050-17713056 GCA_035590655.1 Pouteria glomerata | reverse complement strand
AAAAGGCGGGGGTCAGGCTAGTATACCAGGAAGATGCTGAAAAGATAAATGAAACTATGTTGGACAGTTATGTTTCTTAGCTTTGAGGATTTAAGGCTGCCTAATGCAAACTCTGATGGAGGACTAGAACTAGAAGATCAAATTATGTAGACTCTAGTGGTGATTTCAAGATGGGTTGAGCTGGATGATTACCTTTTACTAATTATTGGTGAGTCCAAGTCAAACTCCTATTTCATATGAAGGGCTACTTAAAATTTTGATTGCAACTATGTTTTGTTACTAGCTAGGCAACCTTTGTCATTCATGGACAATTTCAACTAATTTAGCCTCCACTACCTGCTGCAGGATTCACAGATAAGGACCAAGGAGTGATTTCCCCATCCAAATACCTTGTTAAGAACCAAAAAATAAAAAATAAAAAACAGGTAAGAATGTAACATATCTTTTGGATTCTACACATCTTTTGAGTAGTGATAATTAATACTACCATCCTAATGAATTTCTGTATGATAAGACAAATTGCTTATGTAATTTGTGTTTATTTGTATTGCTTTCATGTGATTCACCATCTAGAGGTTTGTCCTTGTGCAATATTTTTAAGCATGTTATACAATTCAAATGCTGCAGATGTAAGTGAGTTGATAAACCTCTTGTATTAAGAACGAACATTGAGCGAGCTGCAGCGAGCTCGGCTTGCTGCTACTAGGTTTGCATTTGGAGTGCCAAATTTGGCAAAAAATCACCGACTTTCTCTAATTTTTTCTGTGCCAACTTTCTTCACACCAAAAATCTCAATTTTTTTTTTCAATTTTTACTAACTTTTTCGCACTTTCGAGGAACATACCAAATACCAAACAATCCAAATTTACCCGCTTTTTATTTTTTTTATTTTTGGCTAAAATTTGGCACTCTAAACGGGTATTAAATATAATAACTACGGCACTAGCGGGGTTTGACTTGCCCTAGAATCAAGTTTAAGCTTGCACTCTTAGGCCTGCTCATTAACCTGAATATTATTCTTTATCAAAAGTTTGAGTGAAAGAAGTGATTGATTTGATGGTTTGTATGCCTTTTTTTTTTTCTTTTTTCTTGTGTGTGAAAATTTAAGTTTAAAGTTTCAATTTTCTTGAGTAATTCTTCTACAAAATAATACTGCACATTTTAGTATTATTACAAATCAATAAAATAAAATAAAATACAATAATGTTATAAAATATGCATATCAAGGTATTTTGAATGTAAATATCCATTGTGAGGGAAGGCTGGGCCCGAGGGGGTGGGGGTTTTGTATTTTATATTTGATGTGTCCCATAATCATAATTGGATCCAAATATTTGTTCAAGCCCAACCTACGAGTTTGTTTATCATCCCAAGCTTCCATATCATGTGATTGATGGGAGGTGTATATGAAATAGTAATTGTTCCAAAGTCATTTATTTTTCCAATGTGAAGTATTAATGAATAAATTGATGTTAAGATTCAAGATTGATTCTCACATGCATGCTTCTGGAAGATCACGGTCTGCACTTGCAAGATTGTTCCAAAAGAATAGTTTGAGTTTCTCAAAAAGGTAATAGAGAAGTAAACTGTAATATGTGTGGTACTTTGATGAATTTTCTTGGTAGGTAGCTAGCTAGCCAATAATATAATATAGTTTCAAAACTCAATTATTGCACAAAACCAATACTCTACCATTCACAGAGACTGCCCATGCAAGCTCCTGTCTGTCTGTAAATTTCCAGTCATTCTTCAGACTTTATTGATCGTTTTTAACAAAAAAAAAAAAGGTCGGGGAGTTTCATTTGAGATGAAATAAAAAACTTTTAATTAGCAAGAATCTATTCTAAAATTCTAGTTTTTGTTCTAAAGGTTCATCATTTTTCATGCCACTTAATTTGTTTGGGTTTCATGATTCCAGTGGTTTTAGGAATGACTTTTACATGTTGAACTAGACTAGAATGAACCACATTCATCTTAATAGAAAAGAATAACTAAGCTTCTGTGCCAATAGCTAGTGGCACCAATGACATGACAATGCATGAGTACTTTGCTTGGACCGTTGTTTGTAGGTGCTCGAATATATGCATCATATGATGTTGTTACTAGTTTCATGTGGCATTGGCCTGGATCATATATTAATGCCCTGGTATCTGCTGTGAGTAGCCTTGGTATTCATGGACATTACATATTTGAGATATATCATTGACATTGCATTGCAGTAAGGCATACATGGTATTGATAATGCATTATGACATTGAGATGTGATGTAGATGAATTTGTTAAATTTTATTCTATTTTGGATTAGTTTACATCGTTAGTTTAATTAAGATTAGATTCGTTTTCTTTATAAATAGGATCCTTTGTAAACATTCTTCATTCATTCAATTATTCAACACACTTTTGATTAGTTAAGAGTTTTGTATTCTTATTTGGTTATTGTAAATTAAAAGCCGTGTTCTCATGGATTTAAGAGTAACCCATCATACTTGGGGATGATATCTCATCAAAGGAACCGCTGCTGTGTCAAAATGTGTGTGATGCTAGCATGATACACTGATTGATAAAAGTTAGTGTATCTTATGGATGACTTGGCCTTTTTGGAAGTTGTTACTTCGTAGTTTTTAACAGGCTGTGGTTTAACAGGCTGTGGAACTGTTCTGTAGCCACTTTCTTTATATTTTCCGAGTTGTTAGGATCTAATAATGTTATTTGACTCTGTCAAATAACAAAGTAGTGGTATCCAGTTTGTTGCGTTTCTTTCTTTAGGAGTGTGCTGGTGCATATGCATCTGCGTAATAAGAAGTCCAGTCTTGTTTGGATTGTGTGCAAAAAATTGTAAGCAAGTGTGTTCACTTCCATTTGTCTTTATTTGAGTAAGAATGTACTTTGTTGAGTGTGCTTTCGCTTTACAATACTTCTATATATTTTCCTTTTTTTTTTTTTTTTTTATATTACATTAATGTCACATGATTACTGATCTATGTATGAGACATGAAGATGGAACTGGAAACAAGACAAGATGATAACCGGGGATGTTAGCAAAAAGGACTAGATGTTTTTGGACCCAAAAAAAAAAAAAGGGAAAACCCAAATTTATCTTGGCTAAAGGATTATGTGGGATTTTTTTTGTTCTATGGATATTTTCTGTAAAATTTGTGAGTTCACTGTAAAAATTTTAATATTTGTAAAAGTGTTGTTAGTAAAAATGCTATATAATTTTGCAATTTTAAAACTGCAACTTGATTTCGAGTTTTTGTAATTGCCGACCAAAATCGCACCATGATATTACATATATAATACAAAAATGCAAGAACCGCAACATGATTCTGCGGTTCTCTGCTGGCTTTTACTTTCCCATGATATTGCCGTTGTCTTGCGAGTTATGAGAAAAACCGACAAAGTTTTGAAGAATAAAGTGGAATACACAGGGTCTGCTGGTTATGAGGCTTTTAACGTCGAAATATTTGTGTAATAATGATAAATCAACAAGAAGATGGAAGAGTTGTAAGGGTTACTAAATTTATATTTATTAAAAAATTTCCGTTCTATTTGCTTCCTTAGTTTATTTTTTTTCTTTTTATGCCAAACCAATTAAAAAAATAAATATAATCTTAAATTTTACTAGAATTTTACTCACCCCACCTGGGCTCTAGTTGGTATCAGTAGCAAAAAATTGAGCTTTTGACAAGTTTTAGCTATCAATTTTTTATTTTTTTTGGAAATGATTAACATTTTTTTCTTAAATTTTATTTTTTATTTAACTATGAGAGATAAGAACGTCAAATGAACAAAAAATTAAAAAATTAATTTATTTTTCTTTCCTAAACAAAAAAAAAAAAAAAAAACAAATTAACTTTTAGACTTCCATGTGAAGAAACTTCAAATCCAATTACCTCCATTCCAATTTATTTCTTTGGGGTTTGATTAACTAATCAAATAATTTAATTCAGACTGTGTTTATTAAAATTTTAGAGTGTTCGATTTATCGAAATTCATTAATTTTTATTAATTTTTTAAATTTTTTCTAATTAAATTTCATCACATTTTATTTTTACATCAATTTTTTTAATTTAATTTAATTTTTGCTATCCAAACATTGCTATATTTGAGATTATTTTATTATGACCTTATTTGGTAATGTTTTTTATTTTATTATGGCCATGTCTTTGTCGTTATTGATTGTCTTGTATGCTGCCCGTATAAGGTTTTGCTGGGAAGCCTACTTACCTTTTCAATTTTTGGCTATTCAACATTTTGATTTTTTTTTTTTTTTTTTGAAATGATCAAAATAATCCTCTTGAATTTTAAAGTTTTTTTTAAACTATAAAAGTAAAAAAATATTAAATTAAAAAAAAGTTAAGAAATTAACTACTAAAAAATTAATTTTTTTTTCTAAACACAAAACAAAATGTTCATTTTTTAATAATTAGTTAGTAGTCAGTTATTAAAAAAAAAAATAGCCTTTTTTCTTTCCAAATAAGTTTAACTTGGGCTTACCACTTTTTTTAAGGCTTCTACTTACCATTATGAGAGAATTATGATTAAAAACAAAATTATATAATTCCTAAACTTATCATTGTTAATTAAATTTAATTTAAAAAAATCCTTATATAATGGCTAACTTTGGTTTTAGATTATATATACAATTGAGTTGGGTTGAAATTCAAACTAGAATAATAAAAACTAAAATGGAGAGAAATTCAGAGAAGAAATGATGAACTTTTCATTAATAAAAAATCTAGAATGAATCTTTTTATGGAGGACTAAATCTCAGCCCTTTGATCAATAATTTGATCAGCGAACCATATCAAGTATCTTGTAACTAACTGACTCAAAAAATTCAACTTCCCTATCCTCTAACTAAAATGACCGAGTTCTGATAATTTCCTAGCATAATCAAAACGATATTGTCTTCCAACTCATCTTCTTCTTTAGTTTGTCATTTTTTCATTGCAGATTAGCAGCGACAGTTCAATTCATATCAAAATTCAACTAATAAAAGCCACCCCCAAAAAAAAGAGAAAAAGACAACTTTGACAATTAAACTTTCTTGTTAGACACTTACTACTTTGAAAAAAAGACTTTCTGCTCGCCCAACACTAATAGTTAATCATTATCCATGCATAGATTTAGGGATGGTCATCTCAACCAACCCGTCTGTACCCTACTCAATCTCCATCTTGAATGGACAGGAGATTCGGAGATTTTTTAGCAATCGAGAAGGGTATTGGGGACATTTTTTTAAAAAAATTTGGGGAATCGGGTAGGGTACAAGTTTCTCGAATCCCCCAACTTGTATTAATTGCCTTAGGCTTAAATCTAGAGACTGGAACTTGAATTGATACTTATGCAATTATGCTTGAATCTGGCATTTGAACTTAATACTTTGGCAATTAGGCTTGTAAAATTTGAAATTTTTGGAATGTTTTAGAATTTGGACTTGATACTTAAATTTGTAGTCTAAAATTTAAAATTTTTGTATTTTTTTCTTTTTTTTTTTTCTTTTCAGGTACCCAATTCCCGATAGGGATTCTCATTCTCTGTTTGGGGCGGGGGTGAGATAAAAATAAATCTTCAATGGGAATAGGGTGGGGAATGGGTATTGATTTCAGTTTGACAATGGGGTACAGGGATAGGTATATACGTCCCTTATCCGCCTCATGCACATCCTTACATGGATATCTTATTTTTAAAATTTTTGGAAAGTAAATTTATGTTGGATACTATATTTTTCAAAGGATAAATTATATCTAGACCCACTGAAATTTGGATAATTACACTTGGACCCCCTCAACATTTAAAAATTACAAACATCTCCTTTATTTTGAAAAGTTGGTAACACTTAAACCCCCTCCGTTAATATGCCATTAGAATTTCTGTTAAAATAATGATGTCTGCAAAATTTTTCTTCCAATATACCAAATTTACCCTTTAGCCTTCTCACTGCCCCATTTCTTACATTTCATTGCTTTAACTTTTTAAAACTATGATTCTCCTTACTCTTTTCTCTCTTTATTGTAAAATATATATTGTAATACCCTGAGTTTTTGTACTAATGTAAATGAATGGTTTACAATGTGTTTTGGAGGTAATAATATGCTAATTAGGTAATCTTAAGTGTTGGTGGTGACTTAGAGTGGAAAAATTTGGGGAAGATAGCAAAATGGTCAAAAGTTAGCAATTCAGCACAAGTCAAGGTACTATAGGTGCACGAACCCTTTCTCAATGGGGCACACGAGATAGGAGGCCCTTGGGTGCCCGACTTATTGGGCACACGAGGGAGGGACTCTTGGGCACCTGACTTGTAACATACATCATGAGTAAGACTTGCTCTGACTTAGACGACCGAAGCCTTATCCCTATGATACTTAGGTAGTCTAGGGTAATGGAGGGAGCCTAAAATTTATTGTGGAGACTATAAAAATAATTGTGTATATATATATACATATGTATGGAATAGAGAAAGAGAAAGAATTATTGATATTGGAAGGAATAAATTGGAATAAAAAGAAAAGAAGCATAGAAGATCGGAAGAAGTTTGAGGGGTGGTAAGTGATTCCAACTCTAATCAAATTTCAATTAACTTTATAGGAGTGAAATTAGACACTTAAGAAATCTATGTATATGATTTATTTGTTATTTGAATCACTTAGTTGGGAGATAGAGACTATTAAAGTTGGAGGCTTGAAGAAGTTGGAAAGTCGGAAGGAACTATCTTCTTATTTCATCTTTTATTCAACTAAAGATAGGGATTTTTGGCTTTATTCTTTCATATATATATTGCGTAACAAAGGTTAGGATGATGTTAGTATAAATAATGTAAGTTATAGATGAAAATGGTGGAAGAAATTGAGAGTTATATACACATATATGTATGTATAAGTTCATGAGAAGAAAATGAAATTTGATCTATAGAAGGGTTGATTGTTGATGAAAGTTTGAATTTGTTGTATCATTTAAGACCCATAAATCATATGGAGGTATTAGAATGGAGAAACATCTTGAATTTGGATTCAATTTAAGCAAATTTGAGGTTAAAAGTGATGAAAATCGTGAAACCAGAAAATAGAGCATGAAACCTGAACCTTGGTCTAAGCTATGGGCGCACGAGCTATGAACTGGTTGGGTGCCTGACTTCTTGGGTAATCTGTTATGTGCCCAAGCGTGTGGGTCCACGAGGAGGTCCTTCTTGGGTGCCCACACTCTTGGGCACATAACAGATTACCCAGTTGGGTGCCTACCAAACCCAATCTCTAAGTTCTTGACTTAGTTTATTCTAGACAATCTTCAATAGGTTCACCTAGGGATTGATACTATATTATTACTCGATATTTAAATTGATAATTAGGTATGATCTAATGAACTTAAGAGGATGTGAAATACTCTTAAAATATTGATATAAATGCTTGAAATGTGATGTTGAGTTTTGGAAAGGAATGTAGCAAATATATGAGACTTGTATTAATAGATCAAAGGATTGAGATGTGATAATTTTATTTGAAAACTTGAAACATGACTATGTATTAATGAATGATATGAGATGCTGAATGATGAATAATGATTATGAGAACATAAAGTGAATGTATGATTTGTGATACACCCAAAAATTTGATGGGGTACGGAAGATAGGAAGGGTCGTGAGTTTACCTTCAGGTTAAAAGTCCCAGAACCTGCGCAGGGTTATAATGTACATGCCAATGGGTAGTAGCCCACAACATGTGTTTACAGTTTATCGTTCTCATTGGGTGTTGGCTCATAAAAGACTATACACGTGTTTTCGATTTATCGATTTCGTTGGGTGTTGGCCCATAAAAGACGATGTATGTTATGTACCCACCTCAAATGACTTGTTGATGGACATATAAATGAAATCAAAACAATGATGATAATTGGATGTGTTATGCTTGGACTAAACAACTAGAGTTTAAAGATGAATAGTTATGATATTTGAATAATATGTAGTAAGGTTATTGAACATGTGATTAATGAGCTTAATATGTAAGTTTATTTTAAGCTGTGAATATTATGTTCAGATTAGATAACTGATTATTATGATTAATTAGTGATGTACTTTACATATGGATAATTACGATATGAGCCAAATGAACAGAAATTGTTAGAGATATTGTTTACATTATGTATATGCTATTATGAAGCTACGTGAGTATAAGAGGACCAGTGCTCACGTTCCTACAGATTTTGTTGCAACATTAATCAGGATCCCTAAGGGAGGCACTTGGGCTATACTAGGAGTGCATATGCATGGACCGTGCAAGTCTTACATTAATTTTTGCTTAGTTATAATGAATATTCTTTTAGGATTGTAATAATACCGTTTAAAGAGAATTATATTATTTTTGAGTTGTAAAAGCCATAAGGTCTATGTGAGGTATTAACGTCGGAGATATGTTGGTATGGTGACCTGGCATTGGTCTAGGTCTAATTTACTTCACCCTATGTCATTTAGTGGGTTCAACATTTTATTGTTGTGCTACTCTGATCAGGGGATTAGTTATGTTAATTCATGTTATGTATGTCATTGTCACTCACTCCTCGGGTCACAAGATCCAGGGTGTGACAAGACATCTCACTTCACTTACAGACACAAGCTTCGCTCGGTTACCTCACATTACATGTATCATTTATTTATGGGTTGTATGTAATGATCTTTACAAACCAGAGTATTATATTATGAGATTAAGACTACAAAGAGTGGAAATGGACTCTAATATTCCTAGGTATCCAGGCATAATGGTTTTCGGGCATAATTGAACCCTCAGAGCCATTATCTTTGATTGCACATACTAGTTGACAGTCACTAAAAAAGGGAGCTATTTCATCACAATTTTAAAAACATAAATTAAGGAATTTTAACTCATAATCAAAACTTAAGTTTCTTGACACACCCATTTTGAAAGTGTTGGGTGGCGACTCCTAGTCTCTATAATCAGGGCCATGTTTCAAAATGAAATCATACTTTTCACATTTGGGTGATCTCAGATGCAATGTGTCACAATAAAAACTCGTAACACACACTTGTTAACCCCACACATAGATCCGATTGCAACACCGCTAAAGTTATGATCTTCCTCTAACTTATTGTTTTCTTCTATTTCTTTGCTTGAGGTAGAGATTCAATGCCTTTTACTCACATATATAATATGTAGATTTAGTTTGAGTTTCATTTGCGTGATTATTGGAACTTTTGAAAGCTATTAATGGAAGAAAATATAAGCTATATATAAATTTATGTATATGTATACACCGAGGATATGGAATATAACAAAAGCTTGAAACTAGCTTAGTGTTCAGAAAAAACTTGATTATTTCATTCAATGTTTAGAAGTTTGGTTATGCTATTGGTAATGAGAACCTTTAGTCAATTTTGTTATATTTTGTATAAATTTGGATTAAGTTTATATAACTCTTAGACTTAGGAGAAACAAAGCATCACACCCAAGCCTACTGCCCAAACCCCGAAGGTTTAAGAATTTTCTTTACTAGGTGCTTGCCATCCATGACGCATAAGAATTTCTTTTGTGGGGCGCCCACCCTGCCAGGTGCATAGGAAATTTTCTTAGCCGGCACTCGCCTTTTGCCTAGTTTGCCTGATTGATCCTTTTTTGATGTTGTGAACATAAACTTGAGCAAATTATTATTAGATGGATGGTTTTGCATGACATTCACTAAAATCCTAGGATGTTTTAAACTTAATAAACTAAATTCTATTACTTAAAACATATGATTTAAGGATTGGAGATGAGATTATGTGCATATTTAAGTTGTGACATGGTGATATTTAGTTCTATGTTGATGTTATGAATAAATAAATGATTTGGGTTGGGACACTATAGAACCTTTGATGATTAATGATCGAACATGAAAAAGATATAAATTAGAATAGTGGAAAGAGATGAATTGGTGAGTTGAGATTTTGTTGTCATTAGGATTAAGTTGTGATTATTGAATTATTGAGTATATAGTTATAAGTTGTTACTTGATTAAATGAGATGGTGAAATGATAATGATAACGGTTACAATGTTGAAAGAACTATAATGAGAACATGATTGATGTTATGAGATAAGTATAGAGGGTACTAGAAAATAGGAAAGATACATAGATTACCCTAGGGTTAAAAGATTTGAAACCTATGTAAAAACTGGTGTTCATATGATAGGTTAGTAGCCTACAACATGATATATTTTTTTAGGCAAATTATGGTCCTAAACGATGGATTTCGATTTATCATTGTGTTGGCCCATATATATGACATTGGTAACCATATTGTAAATTAAAACACGAATGCGATTGCGATTTGATAATGATGAGATTAAGAAAGATAATAACAAGATTTATCATTGAGAATTATGGTGATGATCTTGATATTTGGTTTTAATGATGCTTTATGATGATGTTGGGGTTATTAATTACATACATGGTGATTATGTTTCAAGTTATTGTTTTACATATTATATATGTTGGTATTATACAACATAGGCACAAGTGGTTAGTGCTCATGCCCCTACAAATTGTGCTTCAAGTCCTAAACCCAGGTCATAGGTGGGCATTGATTTGGCTAAAAGTTAATGTACTGTTACAAACATTTGTACTTTCATTTGCCTAAGTTTATTAACATTCAGGACTATAATATTATTTTAATTTGGAGATTTGTTTGATTGGGTTGTAAAGGCTATAAGGCTTATGTTTATTTATTTTCCTGGGATAAGTTAGAGCTTGGTAGCCTGGCTTGGCCAAAGCATAGCTTACCTTTAATATATTATTGTTGGTTGTTATTATTGCTAATAGTTATATTGCTCTGATCTAGGTATTGGTAATATGTGCGTGGATATATATTTATTTACACACTCCTCAGATCATGAGATATTGGGTGCCACAGGTTTGTATCATAGCTTAGGTTAGAATACCTAGGGATATTGGGAATATTGCATTGCATATTTCATGTTTGAATGTTACATCATGCATTGAGTTAGTCTTAATTTTGGGATTTATTAGTATTATTAAAATTCTTAGGTAAAAATGGAGAAATGGTAAAATAGTAATCCAAACACCAACCCAAGGAAGACATAGTTTTCCAAATGATAACATATTTGTTTGAGTGGCTACTGAGTGTGACTAAAACTATACCAGTATCAATAATTGTAAGAGTGCTAGTGGTTTTCCAGTATGGGACATCTTGTTCATTTATTTACTTAGCCCCATTTACATTCTAGTGCTCAATTCCTTATCTAGCTTCATACCCAGTTCAGTATCCTTATTCGATGATTGCGATACATATCGTATCTGTAATTGGGGCAGTTCCTCAAGTTGACACCATAGTAAACTTAATTGAAAGTACTCAAAACATAGATACTTAGGGGATTGGCACCCAAGAAATGATAAAAGTTCAAACTGAAGAGATAAATTGCGCAGTGCTTGTACTAGGTGTCATAGGTTGGGTTATATACGAATAGATTGTCTATGATAGTGTTACTTGACTTGCTTATATTATGATCAAAAGAGACATTCCCATAGATTCTACCCGTACCTGTAAGATTGGAGTTAAGGAAAATTTTGGAGATGAAATTCCTTATGTTAGTTAAACGAAATGATACTAAGGTTCATAAATCAGTATCATGTCATATTTTTATATTTAGTTAATCGAAGTAGATTTAATCAGGTGTAATAATTAGAACTATTTAATGCATCAACTTTCTCAATAATGAAATATGCTATGTTTAAACATTATGATTTGAAAATGATACTTACAATTTTATTATAACAGCCCGGGACCCATACCGCTAGCATGATAGTGTCCGCTTTGGCCCCTCGGGTCTCTCCCCGGCAAGCTCTCACGGTTTTGTTCTTAGCGAGGGCAACCCCAGTGCCCCCCCAAAATGCGTCATACTAGGAAGAGGTTTTTCCACCCTTATAAGGCGTGGTTCGTTCTCCTCTCCAACCGATGTGGAATCTCACAATCCACCCCCCTTGGAGACCCAGCGTCCCCGATGGCACACCGATCCGACACTGGCTCTGATACCACTGTAGCAGTCTAGGACCCATACCGCTAGTATGATATTGTCCGCTTTAGCCCCTCACGGCTTTGTCCCATTCGGGTGCTCTCCACCCTCAGGAAAGGCCTCACTAGAGTTGGGGTGCCGCAGCCAACCCCCTTATCCCGATATTGTCTGCTTTGGGCTCACTTGGCCCCTCACGGCTTTGTCCCATTCGGGTGCTCTCCACCCTCAGGAAAGGCCTCCTCCTGGTATCAGAGTACGCAGCGGGGATATTACTGTAACAGCCTGGGACCCATACCGCTAGCATGATATTGTCCGCTTTGGCCCCTCGGGTCTCTCCCTGGCAAGCCCTCACGGTTTTGTTCTTGGCGAGGGCAACCCCAATGTCCCCCCAAAATGCATCAGATAGATTAGGGTGCCGCAGCCAACCCCTCACCTGATATTGTCCGCTTTGGGCTCACTCGGCCCCTCGCGGCTTTGTCCCATTTGGGGCCCTCTCTACCCTTCAGGAAACGCGTCACACTAGGGAGAGGTTTCCCCACCCTTATAAGGCGTGGTTCGTTTTCCTCTCCAACCGATGTGGGATCTCACATTTATAATTTATTATTTTGGAAAAGAAATGCCATAACGAGGAATTAGAGGCAGAGGTCGTAGTAGAGGCTACGGTAGAGGCTGAGGTAGGGGAATGAGAGATGCCCCAGTAGATCTAATAGAGGTTAATGCACCTATTCAGCAAGGAGTCCTAGGGGAAGAGGAGGTACAGTCCCATGCACTTGAGGTTCTACTACTCACAACTGTGGATACTAGGGCAATTTTACAACCATTGGTGGCAACTAAGGTCGAAATAGTAGGAGAAGCCCGAATAGGTAAACAACCTGTGATACCCCTCACTCTTGTGATGAATGAAATGGATAGTTTAATGTGGAATGAAATGAGTTGAGAGTGAATGAGGAGGGCTAAGTGATGGAAATAGTGCATGATTTAATTTTGA
>JAVXUM010000013.1:17679859-17692798 GCA_035590655.1 Pouteria glomerata | reverse complement strand
GTTGTGGGGTTGCCCACCCAACCCACAACTCTCCCCTTTGCTGGAGCTTTGAGTGAACAGTATTTTTCGAATATGAGCCATATATTAACAGTTCTTGACTCTCTCTAACTAACATTATAGAGCCCTCTTTAAGCCTTATAGGACTTTGGAGGTCTTATGAATGCAAGGAGAAGGTATTAGCAGTTGTTTGGAGCTTCACAAATGACCAAAAAAATGCATTCTCGTAATTCGTGTAAGGTGTAAAAAGTTAAAGTTCCAAACAGAGAAAAAATATTTTATCACAATGTAGAATTAAAAAAAAAATGATTGATTTAATAGTCTGTGTGACTTTTCTTTGAATTTTAAGCTTAAAATTTCAAATTTCATAAGTAATTCTTTTATAAAATCTTTCTACTCTACTTGACTCTCTCTAACTAGTGTTATAGAACCCTTTTTAGGCCTTATAGGGCTTTGGATGGCTTATGAACATAAAGGGAAGATATTGGCAACTGTTTGGAGCTCCACAAATGACCAAAAAATGCAGCCTCATAATTCGGGCAAGTTATAAAAGGTTGGATCTCCAAACACAGAAAAAATATTTTATCACAATGTAAAATTAAAAAAAAAAAAAATTGATTGATTTAATTGTCTGTGTAGCTTTTCTTTAAATTTTATGCATAAAATTTCAAATTTCATAAGTAGTTCTTTTATAAAATCTTTATTGCAAATTTTAGTATTATAAAAATATAGATAAACAAAAAAAAAAAAAAATGTAATGATATTGCAAAGTATAAATGTATTTTTTATGTAAACTTTAAAGAGCAATTCATGCTGGGTTAGGATTCAAATATATCCCAAGCCCATGCCATAATCATTACAGGGCTTAAAAATTTGTCCAATCCCTACCATAGCCCGTAGGAGTTTGTACATCATCCAAACCCTTTAAAACATGGACTAGTTAACTATATTTCACAGGCCATTGTGCCACCACCTACCCCTTCCTATACTTGTTTTGTAAATTGTCTACTAAGTGACCGATGGAACAATTACAATCAAAACCTTAGTGTGGCTATTTTTTTTAAAAGAAAAACTCCTTGTTGTAGGTGTGTATTGATCAAAATTAATTAACATTTATTAATTTATATTAAATTTTTTTATATATTACTTTTACATTAAATTTTTATATTTTTGTTATACCCCTTTTTTATTTAAATACCAGTAAAATTTATCTCAATAAAAGAGGGTAGCGACAAAATTTAAAGATCTGAGATTTTTTGAAATTGGTTGCGCAAAACGATGGCTTTGTTTGATTACAAAATTATTTTTAGTTATTTTTTAATTTTCTTTTATTTTGTATGATTTTTTATTAATGGTTTTCAAAAATTTTAAATTTTAGATGTGTTAATTACATTCGTAAAAAATATTAAAAATTTCATTAAAAGTTGAAAAAATAAAAAAACTAAATTTTTCATTCATTTTTTTTATTTAAATAGATATTTTTACTTAAATAGACATGAATTTAATTTTTTTTTAATATCATTAATATACTTAAAAACTGAAACTTTTGAAAAAAATAAATTCTAATAAAAATAAAATCAAAAAAGTTAAAAAAGAAAAAATTAAGAGCAAGTTAAAGAGTAGACGGTCTGTATTTTGCACGGGTATTCACTAATATATATATATATATATTTTAAGTGTGTACATTAATTTGTTTCGCATATAAGAATTAAAACAAAAACGTAACATAATTCCACAAACTAGAGACAAAATTTGAAGGGTAAACACTTTGACATGAGTGTTATATTTGTGTCCAACACATATCGCACATGTATACTTGCCTAACACTTCATAATTTATGTCCGGCATACCATGTAGGATGTCTAATGGTGATGCCTCAGTTCAAATTGGGTATCCTTGAAAGTTTAAAGTTGTTGATACTTACTCTTTTTCTTTTTAGGTTTGTGTTTTTTTATTTTTTTTAAATAAATGTTGAATGTTAATTGATATTTTTAGGCTTGTAATGAGAAATGGGATAATAATTTTCTTTAACTTGTCAATTGATTTATTTTGCATGAATTACTCGTTAATTATTTATTTAATTTTTTTTTTTTTTTAGATTTGTAGTATAATGATATATGATTATGATTTTAATATGTTGATTTAAATTTTTATGGAATAAATACTATTTGACAAACTAAATTAGTGTTCATTTTCAATTTTTTTGTAGATTATAAATATTATATTTGTAAATATGGCAAATAAAAAATATATAAGTCTATTTTTTTTGGTCATATTAGGCAGTTTATGTATCCTCATTTTTTTTTTCAAATTGTCATTTTTGCATATTTGTATTCATATTTGTGTTTGGATCTGTTTTCACATCCATGCTTCTTAAATATTTATAGTAGGTTTATTTCACTTGCATCCCTTGTGGTTTTAGTTTTGTGCACCCACGCCTCTTGTATTTCAGGATATGCATTTAAGCCTCTTGAGATTTGTATTACATTCACTCAAGTTTTATCTGTTAGATTTTTCACCAATAAAGTAATTGTTTTCCAATTCAATCATATGAAATTATTTTAGACCCTTAATATTAATTAAAAAAATGATCAAACAAAATGACAAATTTATCCTACTTAATTTTAATTTGATAATACTTTCATTTTGTTTTGCCAAAATTATTTGTCAACAACATCTTCAGGGTAAAACACAAATAAATAAAAGTATTATTAATAAATTTGGTCATTTTCTGTAATAAATTATGAAAACAAAATAAAAATAAATTTAATTAATAATAAGGGTATAAAAGTAATTCCATAGCATTGATTTCGTCAACAATTACATTTTGAATGGAAAATCTAACACAATGGATATGATGAATATAATATAAATTTTTGGGGGTCTAAGTGCACATTTGTGAAACATGTGGAATCAAAGAGTCCCATTTGGATGGAGTAAAATGGGAAGAAAATAAGAGAAAATAAAATATTTTGGAATCCATTCATTATTTGTGAGTTTTTTAGAAAAAAAAATGAATGTTAAAATTTCAAAATCTTCATCTTTCGAAAAGTAGACAAAGATAGATGGTAGAAAAGTAAATTAATGAAATTTTTAAAATAACATATTTATCTAAGTATAAAATATTAAGAGAATTACAAATATATCCTAGAACTAAAAGAAATTAATAATGCTCTACCTTCTCAAAGAATAAACAAGAAAAAAAAAAGTGAATTATTATTTTTCTCTCTTAAACTCCGAAATAAATAAAAAAATTTGTTTCGTTTCTCTCCTCTCTCTCCTAACTTATATTTTATTTTATCCCTAAGTAATTTCTTTTATACCTTTGCAATTTAGATCAAAATCACTTTTATTCTTATACTTTATAATCCTACACTGATAATTCGTATACTTACAACTAAAGTGAAATACTGGACAACGTGACTTTAAGCAGTAGGAAGACAAAATTACCTTCGACTTTAATATCCTCAAATCATTTGGACACCATAAACTCCCTTCAAACAGAAAAGCTAGGGTTTCTTTGGTATTGTACCGATAGGCAACTAAAATCTGAACCAACACAGGGGGGACTTCATTTTGAATGCTTAAATTTGGAGCTAAAGAGTAAAGTTCTAAGCTAGAGTTTCTTGGTTTTTGAGCATAAACCCCTTGTCTTCTGTTTGTGTTTTGAGAGTATAATGAAATGAGTTCGATAATGGAATCAGCAAAGTACAGGTGACTATGGAATTTGCTATGGAGTGATACCCGGTGGACTAATGCATGGGGATTGATACACAGGAAGTCTATGCATTGGGACTGACATCAAAACTTAAGATTTGGTGGCTTAATTGAAATTTTGTAATTTAGGAGATTTAGGGGGTGTTTGGTATAACAAACTTTGCTTAAAAATTTTGAAAATTTTTTAAAATCTCTAAAAGTTTATCTCATTACACGAATTACGAATCTACAAATTATTTCATTTTATCTTGCTTTTTATCACACCAAACGCCCCCTTATATATATTTAGCAACATTTAAATTCTCTATAATCGTGTTTTAATTATTAAGCGTGCAAGCGACATGAATATGTTCAAGCATCAAGTTTGTATTTTCTAACTTATTTTAGTGTCATGATGCATGGTTCCTGTGAGACAATGCTGCTACAAAATTTGACTCATCCACAGGGTACCCTTTTGCATCCAAGCTTGCTTTGGGGTGATCAATGATTCTGGACCAATTTTCTACTGGTAAAATGTTTTCACAATGATTTGAAGAAGACTAAGTTTGGCTTATCAATGACTGACCAATCTCATAAAATTGCATGTAATTGCAAAATTTCCTTGGAAATTTTTAGGGCTGCATGTACGAGTAATGCTACAGTTACACTTTTTTTTTACACCCTATTTTACACTCTACTGATCACAACTTGTGACCAGTGTATTTTATTTAAAATCATCATAGTCGTTAGATGTCACATTCATCCAGTGGTTGTGATTGTTTTGAACAGAATATACTGGTCACTGTCCGTCGTGACCAGTAAGATGTAAGAAGAATGTAAGTAATAGGGTGTAAGCGTAGCATTAGCTCTGCATGTACTGCATCAGCCATCAGTTTAGTCAACCTATGTCACTTGTCCTTTGTAATCCTCTTATACTTTAAAAATTAGGCTAAATTAGGCTCAAGTCAACCTAGTGTTTTCTAATGGTTGACTTATTCATATTAGCCGGGAAAGTGTATCATAGAGAAACCAGCCGCAGCATATCACCATGCAGAGAGGGTCAAGCTTTGCAACTGCACAGTATGAGCATAGAAAGATGTTCCATGCATATTTATGCCTTTGAAGTGAAAGCTGTTCTTTATCTATATTCTCGGTTACCCATATCTTTGTGTTTATTGATCCTTGAAATAGTAAAAAGTATGAGATACAACAACACTTTCTCTATTAAACAAATACAAATCAGCACTATTGGTTGACAAGTTAAATTAACAATTTCTCATAACTCAAGTTTGCGAACAACTGCAAATCAGCAAACACCTGAAGAACGGTCAGCCCCACTCTTTCATGAACAAGTAAATAATAATTAACCAAGTTCAAGTTTTGTCCAACATAGAAATTCATGTCTTGAATCCTCCACATGAAGTTAATTGAATCTCAATTAAACTATTCCCCTTTCTCACAAGTTTACTTGTCTTGTGACCCATTCGGGGGTGGTTGGGTGGCAGGTCGGGTGCGCCTAAGGGCTTGGGCCTCCTGAGGTCCCGAGTTCGACTCCCTTAAGGGGGGTAGGTTACCGCTTTGCGGGTTCCTATTGGCCTCCACTTGATCGAGCCGATTAGCCAGGGCTTGCCTAGGCTAGTTTACCTCTCCGTGGTTCTTTGCTGGCTAAGGCCATAGAGGCGAGTTTCACCCAGAGCGCACCTTCGGGTAGCGGCTACAGGTTTTCTCGTATAACAGAAGTTTACTTGTCTTGTGTGGTTCAAACTGGATGCATGTACAAGAAGTCACTTGACATTATATTTTATTTACCAGAGAAATCTGATTGGAGTGTAAAATGATGAGAAGTTTATCCGAATGGAACTAGAAGATATCCAGGTGTGCTAGTGAATCAACCTTGCATCCACGGATACGTGTGTTTCACAAATTATAATCTAATACTGCAAGACATGAATATTTGTTATGCATATCGGAATCTCAAATCTTTTGTATCTTTCACAACTCATAAACCTCCTCGCCATTGTTTAAGCCCATGAGGTTCGCACGGGCGTCACTACGCCACGATAGCACTTTTGCACACAAAATTATGAAAGTTCAAATCGCAACCTTCCTTACTTTTTTTCGGAAGTTTGGTACTAAAAGCTCTACAAAAGAAAAAAGACCAAGTCCGTTTCTTTTTTTTTTTTTGGGAGCTTAATCGGCTATACCTTTTTAGCTATACCTTTTTAACTATGCCTAATTTTCAATTTACTTCTTTCCATTTGTTAACTCTAACACTTTGACCATCTCATCTATTTAAAAATGGTTCTGTTTGAAAAAGTTTGATAACTTTTTATTTATTAATTTATTATTCCTTAATTATCTTAATATGTTTTTAATGTGATTATCACTTACATATTCAAATTTAAAAGTTATCACTAGATATTTGCATGTGTTAATTCAGATAAATTATTAGATTTTTTTGTTATAAATTTAATAAACCAAAATTTTTCTTATCCTTGAAAGAAAAAAAAAAAAAAAAAAACTCAACCTAAAAACAAAAGATAAAGAAACAGGGGAGCAAAACCTAATGAAAAAAAAAAAAAATCAAATAAAACCTAATAATTTTGGATTTTTAACTAAAAATATTTTCATTTGATTTAATTCTTTTCAATTTAAATTTAACTTAAAATTTTAAACAAATTTTGAGGATACATTTTTTATTATTTATTATTAAAATTATATATAGAATAAAGGAATAAAATATTTATTATTAAACTCTAAAATTGATTTGGTTGGGTTCTTTATCAAAATTAGGTTCGGGTTGATTTTTTTTTTTTTTGGATGGGATAAGAAAAAAAATTATTTATTTAATTTATAATAGAAAAATATGATTTATATGATCTAACTCATGAAGATATCTAGTTATAAGTTTCAAATTTTAATATATGAACAGATTGAGATAATCAAGTAATAACAAATAAATAAAAGGTTGGTGAACTTTTTTAACAATTTTTAAATAAAATTTTTGTTAAATATATGAGGTGGTTAAAGTGTTAGTGTTAATAGATAAATGGATAAATTAAAAATTAAATATAATTAAAGAAGTGTAAATGTAATTAATTTTTTTTTTTTTTTTACTGTTCAAGGGCTTTTTGATGAATTGAACTCGTACACATATGTATACATACATTATATATATATATATATTTTTGGTTGGATATTATAAATTCTTGCACTTGCTGTCTATGTCACGTATTGTAGTACGTACAACCGTACAAGTGCTATTATCCTTTCTATTTTTTTTATTTTCCAACGAGATC
Organism: Pouteria glomerata; assembly: GCA_035590655.1. NCBI lineage: Eukaryota > Viridiplantae > Streptophyta > Magnoliopsida > Ericales > Sapotaceae > Pouteria > Pouteria glomerata. The sequence continues at coordinate 17,685,806 of JAVXUM010000013.1, read as the reverse complement.
AAAGTATCAATCCTCCGATCAAGAGTCGCCACAGTCCACTTCATCCTCGATTCTTATCAGCGGCCATACCCAAGAACGAAATCAAGCGCAGTATCACCTTGTAAACCCTGAACAATAACTCCGCCTTCTGCACCATCACCTCCCTCTTCGACCTTGGCAGTATTGCCGTCACCGCCACCGCCACCGCCGACCTCGACCTCCTCTCCCCCAGTGCACCATTTGATAAATTGGGGTTCAGTTTCCGCCCAACCCGGAGTGTGGTTAATAACCCCAACGGCGAGATTCGTTCTTGTGCCGTGTCATCTTGATGGATTCTCTGGTTCTGCTTAATTAATTAGCAAAAGCTCATAAGATTCTCTAATGGCTTCTTCTTCATCTTTTGCATCGTCTTCTTCTTCTTCTTCTTACCGCCAATGGAAATATGATGTATTCTTGAGTTTTAGAGGCGAGGACGTCCGCAAAAACTTTGTGGACCATCTTTATACTGGTTTGTGTCACAGAGGAATTCACACCTTCAAAGACGATGAAGAACTCGAAAGAGGAAAAGAGATTTCACCGGAACTCCTCAAAGCAATTGAACAATCAAGGCTTGCCCTGATCGTTTTCTCGGAAAACTATGCTTCTTCCTCGTGGTGTTTGGATGAACTCGTCAAAATCATTGAGTGCAAGAAATTGAAGAGTCAGATGGTTGTCCCTGTCTTCTACAAAGTGGATCCATCTGATGTACAGAAACAACAGGGGAGTTTTGCCAAAGACTTTGCTAAGCATGAGAAAGTTTACACTGGCAACATGGAGAAGAAGGTACAAGCATGGAGGGCGGCCCTGGAGGAGGCAGCTAATATACCAGGGTGGGATACAGAAAAAACCGCAAATGGGTAAGCTGAAACTAAAATCAACATTTTTGTCTATTTGTTTACTTGTTTTTTTTTTTTTTTTTAAAGTTAAATCGCTGCTGTTTCTCCTATTTCTCTTATTATCCTATCAATGAAAGACCACTGAAATTTGTCGGGGTTCAATCCACCCACACAACGGAATTATAATTACAAGGCAAAAGTAAAGAGAAAAATCACACAATTTATGTGGTTCGACACCAAATGGCCTACATTCACGAGTGAGGGAAAATAAATTTACTTTATCAGTGGAAGAGTACAAACTTAAGTCTCTTTTCTCTACAAGGTGCCTTTTCTGAATATCTCCATATCTAGAATTTCCACGAGTTTCCTATTTATGGAAATGCCATGGAGACCCCAATCTTCTTACAATCAGGAAACTCGTTAGCCAATACTCTAGACCCAACTCAAATACATGTATAAAACCTTAAAAAAGTATGAGCCCATAGAATACAAGACATGAACATAATAATCTCCACTTGGCTTGGATGTTGTAAAACCGCCTTGGAGATAGCTTGTGTTGATGTTGATTCTATCACCCATTGTAACCCATCATACTAAAAACTTTTATGGTATGCACATACTCTGAAGTGTTCGCACCCCTTTACCCAAGGTGCCCTGCAAAGCTCACTACTTTGTCAATTGATGTGGCTCCACCTTTCCTCTTGCTTGAGCACAACGGTAGATAACATCGCTGCTAACCAAATCCAAAGTGAAAGGAATTTGCTTTGTCCCAAGTGCACACTTTCTCGACGGATTAACCGTATCAATCTCTCGATTTAGAGCTTCCTTGTGAACATCCTGCAATTACTATTAATGCTTCTGGCCAGAAGCTTGCACACATTCTAATCTACTCACTTGGCACGTACATGTTGCTTCCTTGTGCTCCTGCGCCTCCTAGGCGTTTGTTTCTACAACTGCTGCTTATCGTCATCCACCTATACTACTTGCCCCATGTCTGCTAGTAAATCCACTTCAGATGACATTCCCCACTAGTCTGTATAGGTTTCCAATCATATGTCCTTGCAGCACTATCTTATTTCCAATAGAAACACCAAGAACTCGGCCTTTGGATGAAGACCTACAACGTTTGGATTCAAGCGTTCCCAATGAAATTATATTCTTAAGATATGGCAGATGTATAACTTTTGTTGACATCACAACTATCCCATCAAACACGCAAAATTGTATTGTCCTCATACCAACAATTTTGCTCTTTTGTGTCATTAGCCATCTTGACAATACTCCAATCACATGTTTGAGATGTTACGAAGTGTTCGCTAACTGAACACATGTGAGATGAACATCCAAAATCTAACACCCAATCTAATTTTTCCATGCCTAAAGAAACTGTGAGCACAACTTCTTCACCGTAGGCTTCTTCTGTAACCGCTGCCTTTTATGATTGTTCTTTTGTCTTATTTGGCTTGTACTTTACACAGTTCCTCTTCAAATGATCCCCTTGATCACAATTCCAGCATATCGGCTTGTAAACCTTTGACTACGAATGATCATTCTTCTTTCCATACCCTCCTTGACTCTTTTTGTCCTGCCTCTAACATAACCACCTCCAGTTGTAACCATGATCTCCTCCCTTAAGAAGCTGTCATCCTCTTTCTTCTGTAATGATTCATGGGATATAATTGAAGCAACTACCTCATCTAACTCAAGGGTATCTTTTCCATACATCAATGTAGTCCTTAAATGCTCATATGATGGAGGTAGATAAACTAATAGGCTAATTACCTATTCTTCTTCCTCAATTTTTCCCCAATTCATTCCAATTCTGTTGGTATCCGATTGAACTCATTCTTATGTTCTGTGAAGTTCATTCCTTCTGCCACCTGAAGTGCATACAACTGTTTCTTCAAAGAGAATCAGTTCATCGATGATTTCGACATACACGTGCTCTCCAACTTGGACCAAAGCTCTGCTGGATCATTTTCATTAATTACCTCTTGGAGGAGGCTATTATCGAGATATAGTTGAATGGTAGTATTAGCCAACGCCTTCATCTCTTCTCACTCCTCATCCTTCACTTTTTTAGCTTTTCAAACTTCTTATTGAGAGCCTTAATTGGTCCCTTGCATGTCAAAATGTTTTTCTCCTTTTGTTGCATCAAAGTGAAATCATTGTCGCCATTAAACAGTTTAATTGCAAAAGCTTGAGTTTTCACAACCATGTTATCAACCCGTGCAAAATCTTTTTGGGAAAAAAAAAAAAAAAAAAAAAAAAAAAAGAACCGCACCCCCAAGTGGGCCACAACACCAAGGACCAAAGACAAAACCCACCGATCCAGTGACCCAAAGACACTGTCTGAAGAATTCAACCAGTCAGAAAACGCAAGACTTAGTGCACTGTTCAACTCTGAATCACAAGGCTACACCCTAAGACAATTCGTCTACCTCATTTTCTCCCCGTAACCAGTGTAGGAAGAAAACAAATGTTGGACAAATAAAGAGCCTTACCCATAAATCAAGCCAAAATAGCTACCAGCCATGAAACTTTTTCTTTTGTCTTGAATTCCACCAACTTGTTGCATTTTAGCAATAATACTAAGATAGAAGAGGAACCCAAGAAACCAATTGAATTTGTCAATCCATTGTGACAACAAGCCAATTGAAACCTATTGCCGCCTTTTGTCAACCTACTGCGGCGACAAACCAATTGAAACCTGCTCCGGCTTCACCCAAAACTTTTTTTCCCTTCTTGTCGTGCGAGCAAAAAATTACTTGAACACTCAAACCTAGGAATTTTTCAAACCCATGCTCTGATACCACTTCGTTAGTGTTTAACCCACCCACACAATGGAATCACAAGTCACAAGCACAAAAGTAAAGTGAAAAATTGCACGAGAACTTACACCAACCTACTTACATCCACGGGTAAGAAGAACACATTCCACTATATCAATGGAAGAACAACCCCCCCCCCCCCAACAAAAAAAATTCTTTTTGTTTTTTTTTTTTGGAATCTTTCTGTAACTAGAATTTCCACAATTATGAAACCCCAATCCCTATACAATTAGGACATACTACATATATTGGAAAAACCTATTGGGTCAAGGACTCCAGACCCAACCCAAGTACATGTATAAAAACTAAAAATGATATGGACCCATAGAATACATGATATGACCCGGTAGTGTTTACCTGCATAACTGCAATTTTATTTCCGAAAAGCTAGAATGACCTTTTGAAGTACTGGAAATCTGATTTTTGGTTCTAAGCATAACTTAGTAAATGAAACTCATTTTCTCAAGTTGCCTTTCTTTTCTTAGTTATTTATTTATTTTTAAGTTCTACCTATGGTGATGCAGAACTTACCTCCATTACTACCTTCTATTTGACTTTAGGACAATTTGGGTATGTAACATATAGGAGACATTGAGTACTATAGTACTACCCTGTGAATATGGTATAACTCATCCCCTTCCAATCAATAAGAAATGAATTTTGTCTTGTTTCTCCAATATCTAATTGAAACAAATTGTGTCATTAATATCATATATTCATGAGAATATTTGTTCTTCATTAAGAACCAGGGAACCACAATAAATCATAGTATTTCATAATTAAGTAAACTGATTCATGTAATACATTTATAATTAATAATATTTAAATTAGTAGAGTATTGACCACGTAGATTTTTGAAGCTCTTTAAGTTCTCGAACAGAATTACAGGCACTGAAAAAGAACCAGAAAAATTCCTCTTTAGTTTTTTGAAAGTAGTGATTATATTTTGGATAACAAGGGATATTTTACTAATTTGAAAAATTATATATATTTTTTCTTTGCAAAGCCAAATATATGAAAGAAAGTAGAATGCATTCTGAACAAGCTCGAAGTTATTTATTTCACTATAAGTACTGTGGCAACTTTTTGTTAGACAACTTAACCTCATAAAGTGTGAGTCTGACCATCAATTTAAAGTCTCTTTGAACATGTTTTTGGTACACAAACTCAACTCTAGTGCATCTTATAGAATGTTTGTTAGTCTCCTTATCATTCGTTTCCCCTTACCACATATTAATTTACTCTATTGATGCTACAGGCACGAAGCAACATGCATCAAAGAAATAGTAAGAGAAATTTTCATCAAACTTGGCTGCACTATTTCAAGTATGGTAGAACATCTAGTGGGTATAGATTCCCGTGTGGACAAGGTTTGTTCACTATTAGATACAAGATTGGATGATGTTCGGATTGTAGGGATATGGGGAATGGGGGGAATAGGCAAGACGACTATTGCCAAGGCTGTTTATGATCGGATCTCACGTCAATTTGAAGATAGTTGCTTTCTTTCTGTAAGAGAAATTTTTGAAAAACATGGTATAGAAGCTATACGGCAACAGTTGCATTCAATAGTAGCCAGGCTCCGTTATGAAAGAATTCTGGTCATTCTTGATGATGTCGATATAATTGCTGAATCAGGAGTGTTACCTGAAAGCCATTATTTGTTGGGTTTAGGAAGTAAAATCATCATAACAACAAGAGATTTGCATTTGCTGATAAGATTTGGAATTGATATGAGATATGAGGTCAAGGCACTAGACAGAAACGAAGCTCTCCAGCTATTCTGTTCAAAAGCTTTTAAACAAAGTTATCCACCTGAAGATTATGAGGAACTCTCGGATAATATTTTACGTTATGCTGGTGGTCTTCCTCTAGCTCTCAAAGTTTTGGGTTCTTCACTATTTGGCAGGAACAAAAATGAGTGGAAAGGCACATTAAGCAGGTTACAAAAAATTCCAAACAATAATATTATTCAAGTACTTCAGATCAGCTTTGATAGACTGGATGAACCAGATCAAGAAATTTTTCTTGATATTGCATGCTTTTTGGAAGGAGAGGAGAAAGATTTTGTAACACGAATACTTGAAGGCTGTGATTTTGACCCAGATATTGGACTCAGCATTCTCCTTGAAAAGTCTCTAATAACTATTTCAGGAAATAATATTCAAATGCATGCTTTGATACAAGAGATGGGTCGGTATGTTGTTAACCAACAAGATCCTAAAAAACCTGGGAGACGTAGTAGATTATGGAGACTAGAGG
>JAVXUM010000013.1:17658850-17679782 GCA_035590655.1 Pouteria glomerata | reverse complement strand
CATGTTGCAAATAAAATTCTTTTAATTATTATGTTCTTATGCACTTAACCTTTTGCTTTTGGTTATTAGGTGACTGATACAATTGCAGGAATATGTTTGGACCACAGTATACCCAATGATGTGAGCTTTAGTAGTGAGGCCTTCAAAAAGATGAATAAATTAAGGCTACTCAAAATTCGCACTAGACATCATTCTCAAGGTCCCAACTATCTTTCGAACAACTTAAGTTGGCTTAATTGGTATGGATTCCCATCCAAATCTCTGCCACCAAGTTTTGAGGCTGGGAAGCTTGTTGAACTTTGCATGCATCACAGCAACATTATAGAGCTTTGGAAAGGAAAAAAGGTACAATTGTTAGTCAAGCATGTTTTCTGTATTGAATTTGTTGTTAGGGATTGATGGGGACCAAGATGGAAGATTTCAATTCAAATATTCCTGTCGTTCGTTAAGGAATTGAGGAGTATTTGGGGGAATATTCCCATTGTTCATTTAGGAATTAAGGAGTATTGGGGGAAGTGATTTATGCACTTTCCTTAGTTGAGATTGTTTTCTTAGTTATTATTCTCTTTGAGTTTCTTAGTTATTATTGTCTTTGTGTTCTTATTCTGCTGGGCTACATCACGGATGCTTCTTGTACCTCAAACATGTCTTTGTTTTTTCTCTTTTTCTTTATTAACAGGTTCTTGACAAGCTAATTTCTATCGATCTTACTTGCTCTCAAAAGCTAAGATCAACCCCAGATTTCACAGGGTTACCAAATCTTAAGAAACTGATTCTTGAAGATTGTGAAAGTTTGGTAGAGCTGCACGCATCTATTGCATTTCATGAAAATCTGATTCTTTTAAATTTGAAGAACTGTAGAAGTTTTAAGCGTCTTCCAAATAGTATTCAATTGGTATCTTTGAGTACTTTTATTCTCTCTGGCTGCTTGAAATTTGAAAAGTTTCCTGAAATCTTGGACAACATGGAATGTTTGTCAGAGCTTTACTTGGATAGTACTGCTATAAAAGAGCTACCTTTGTCGATTGAGCATTTGAGCAACATTGTTTTAATGAATTTGAAGAACTGTAAAAACCTTAAAAGTCTGCCTGACAGCATTTGCAAGTTAAGATGCCTTAAAAATCTTGATATGTCGGGTTGCATAAAGCTTGATGAATTGCCACAAAAGTTTGGTGAGATGGAATATTTGGAGGAGCTTTATGTTGGTGAGACTGCAATTAAACAGCTACCATTGTCCATTGTTCTTTTGAGGAATCTCAAAATCTTATCATTCTGTGGATATAAGGCTATGATGTCAAAATCATTAAGTTCACTTTTTACATCTTGCCTATTAGAAAGAGAGCCTCAAGATTCAATGAGCTTGGTGTTGCATTCTGTATTAGGTTTACATTCGCTGACAAAATTAGATATCAGTGGTTGCAATCTGTTTGCTTGGCAATTCCCTAGTGACCTTGGCAGCTTATCCTTATTGGAAGAGTTGAATCTAAGCAGAAACAATTTCTCCAACATACCTGAAAGCATCAATCAGCTTTCTCAACTTAGAACTCTTTGGTTGGTGGGCTGCGATAGGCTTGAAGAATTGTTACATCTTCCAACAAGTATAGTTGAATTATATGCAGATGATTGCACGTCACTAGGTTGCTCAGACATATCAACTGAGTATAAATCATTGAAGGGTGTCTCATTTTCTGGATGTTCCAAGTTGTTGGTATCTGAACAGAGTGACAATTTGGCTGCTACGTTACTGCAACGTATGCTTCAACTCATTCTCACTCCCTTGCAAATGAAGGAGAAAAAGGTTTCCTCTCTCTCTCTCTCTCTCTCTCTCTCTATACATATATATATAAATATATATATGTATGCATATGTTGTGTGTGTGTATATTCAAGAGAGAGTGACAAGATTTTCATGGTACAGGGATTTACTATTCTAGGCACTCGGCTTAGTTTTCTTCTTCCTGGAAGCAAGATTCCACAGTGGTTCACCAATCAGAATATGGGGCCTTCAATTTCAGTCGAGCTACCTCCACAGTGGTACAATAACAAATTAATGGGCATTGCTATATGTGTTGTTTTTGCATCGCTTTCTGATCGAACAACAGATTCGTCTAGGGGGTACCTACAAAATCTCCCTATCATTCCTGTCATATTGAAACTGAGAAGCCATGACAATCAGAAGTATGAATTTTCAACCCCCTTGTATAGGAGAGGCATTGAAAGGAAGGTAAATTCTGAACATGTGTGCATTGGATACATTGAGACTGGGGCATTGTTCCTTGAGAGCCCACCGATTTGGTGTCAGTTGGAAGTTTGCTTTCATGATGAAAAAAATGCTCGTCCATTCACAAAACAATTTCGGGGTCTAGTGGCTGAAAAGGTGGGGGTTAGACTAGTATACCAAGAAGATATTGAAATGATGAAGGAAACTATATTGGAGGGGTATAGTTCGCAGCTTGAGGATTTAAGGCTGCTCGACGGAGGCTCTGATGGGCAATTAGAAGTAGCAGATGAAAATAATAGACTCAAGCCGTGATTTCAGGATGGGTTGCCTCATCTTGTAGTCTCATCATTGGTGAGTGAGATCATTAATTAGAAACCTTTTTTACCTTATCGTTCAGTAACTCTTCAACTATATTTGTTATTAGCTACGCAACTGTCATCATTCATAGACAATTTCCGCTTGCTCACTCACCACTGCCTCCTGTAGGATTCACAGGTAACGATCAATGAGTGACTGTCCCATTCAAATACCATGTAAAGAACACGAAAATAATAAGACCAGAAGGTAATATTGATGCTGTTGGTTCCTACTTTAGATATGATTTTTACATTCATCGTATATTTAGGTCTCTAAGACATAAATTCATCATCCCAATAAATTTTTCTATGAAAATACTACTTTCTCAAGTAAATTAGGTTTACTTTGCTTTGATTTGATTCACATCTTAAGGCCTGTCCTTGTAGTGATCAGAAGTAAGCAATCACCCACTATTTAATTTAACTTGTTACTTTAAATTGATTATCTTTATTTTTCCATTATGCAACCATGATAAGTTTTTGTGCAACATTTTTGACACTATATATTAAAAATTTTGACACTAGCTTGAGTTTGTCTCAACACTGAATTGTCTCGGTCTTGCATTACTAAGCCAACTCAGCTAGTCTGAATATTATTTAATAATTTTTTATTACAATGGATTTAAAAAAGTGTGTTTATTTAATGGTTTATGCACTTTTTCTTTGCATTTTAAGCTTAAAATTTCAAATTTCATCAGTAGTTCTCCAAATTAGTACTATACTCTTTAGTATTATAAAAAATATTTAAATAAAATATAACATAATAACCTCACTAAATATTCATATAAACCTATTTTATATGTGGGGTCGGTGTAGGTTCCGAGTACTCAGCCCAAGTCCATTCCATAGTTATGATCATACCTAAAAATTTGTTTGGCTCTTTGAGCTTGTTCATCATCCCAAGGTGTATTTGATTCTTTTCTTCATTTTTGGAACATCGAAAGTGACTTGTATTTGATTACTAAACAGTCTGCTAAGTGGCTGAATGGAGCAATGACCACCAAAACGTTAGTGCTGCCTTTTTTTATTTTTTTTAATTCCTTGTTGGAAAAAAACATATTTAAGTGTGTGTCTTAATATGTTTTGCATACAAGAATTAAAAAGAAAAAAAAACAACACAGTAGAGGTATGAAATAAATTCTGCAAACTAGAAACAAATCATGGTTAGCATGTGCAATAAATGAAAGTGAAGATATATATCCTATGATTGATGGGAGGTTCTCCTCACGTGAAGGTATTAATGAATGAAGTGATCCAAGATTCAACTCTAATCCTCAAAAGCTTGCTATTTGAAGATCATGATCTTTGTTAGTGATATTGCACTCCAATTATAGCAGATTGGTCAGAGAATAAAAGAGAAGTAAATTCTAATATATTACTTTCCTGCATTTTGAACCAATCTAGCTACACAACTCCATTCTTGCAGCAGTGTCTCCACCGATCCATGACCACAATCTATAAACACCGAAGCTGTTATGATCTGTGTGTTTATTTGAATATTGTATTTATTTTAATTTCGATAATTTTGTTTAATTTCATCGCGGAGGGTAATTTGGTCATGTTGCATGAACCTAACATTTCAAACCTAGAATTTTTTGGAAGTCCGTTTACACTCTTGTCTGGATGACAGGCCGTTTGGACGGCTATTCGGATGACAATGTGTTTTATGGGTTTTTCCTGACAAGTTGCCACCAGCTCATCTGCTCATCTTGTTTATAGATTACTCTTGGGTGGGTGGACTCTCCACCCACTCTCCTTGAATGGCCAGCTGTCCCTTTTGAGCCCCATGTGGCAGTTGTGCTTACCAACTCAACCCTAACACATGTATACATTCTAGCATGCATGGGTGGAAGGTGAGAGAGTGATCATCAAGCATATGTGTAAGGTGAAGATAAGAGAGAGGAAGTGGAGAGCTGAAAATTTGAGAATTGAGAGCTTATTACAGTGTCTGTGTGTGTGCTGAGAGAAGAGAGAGAAGGAAAAGAGAAGAGGAAGAGAAAGAGAAAAGGAAAAGAAGAAGATAGAGAGGTTCAAGTCGCCTACCCACCATCCATCTTGCATCATCTTCCTTGCTTGGATTCTTGGGTGCAAAGTTGGGATTCCTGAAAATCATTTGTCCATATATATTGCTTTGGGCACCGTTGTTTGGTTGGGTGCTTTACAGATTGGGTTTGCATGTGGGTATTTGATAGATTATGGCATACATGTTTGAAATTCTTGAGTTAAGGATTATGGTGATGTTTAGAACATGTATATCATAGCTTTTGAAATTTCAGAAATAAGTTTATATGGATGCATTAGAATAAATTGTTGAAATTGTGAAAAATGGAAAATAAAGTATAAACTGCAGATTTTCAGAACTTTTGGCAATTGTTATTCGCACAGTCGATCGCACGGTCAAGTTATGCGAATGTCCGTTTGAATGGATGCCTGGATACTGGTTGTTGTCCTTGCATGGTTGGCTAACCACATGACACCCCCCATTTGCACCCTTGCGTGCACAATATTCTGTTCAGAGGTGTGTCCAGACGACAGAAGCACACTTAACTCCCTTCTTTCCATTTCTAGTTGAATGCATATAATATGGAGATATTGACTAATATGAAAACATGAGTATTGATAAATCCTTGGAATTTTATGTATTTAAATCATGTTGTGTTGTGGATTGATATTTAATGAGAAATACTTGAGTTGAGATGTTATGATGCATAGAATTGTGTTTAGGGTTAGAGGTACTAAAATAGAAGGTATATGAAACCATGGGTTAGGAATCCTTAAACCGGTGCAGAGGTTGGTTATTATACCAGTAGACTAGTAACTTGCATAACGACTCAGATGTTTAAGGCTGGCATAATTATCCCAAAATTATGTGTGAGGGATAAATCATCAGATATGTGTAAGTAATGTGTGAGTACATCCCGAAATTGTGTGAGGGATGGTACGTCACTTCTTAGAGTATCGATGTTTGAGATAATTTTGCAGATCTGTGTGGGTAGTGTGGGTGCTTACGTTCTTATTCTGTTGCAGGTCTCGACAAGACTGGATTTGATAGGCAGGCTAGACCGTCGAGCCATATTTTATTAGATCCTTGCATACGTTTTGAGAGTTTTGTGTATTTTGGGTGAGAGGAGTTTGTACATATATATTAACTTTGATTGGGCTGTATAGGCCATGGAACCTTTGCTTATTGTATTGGGACTACTGAGTCCAGTTTTATTTCGTTCAACTTGTGATAGTTTATTTGGCACATGACATGCGTGTGGGGTTTTTTTTTTTTTTTTAATTGTTTTACAGTTAAATAATAAAAATATATGTTTTCTATTTCTCGATTAAAAATAGTTATAAAAATATCGTTAATGAAAACGCTCTTTAAAACTGTGGGATTATTTGGAGGCACAAATTTTAATAATTTTTAGTAATTTTTAGTTAAAAGTTACTAGTTATTAATTTTAGTATGTTTAGTGAAATAAGTTGTAAGTTTTAATAATTTTTTTTATAGTTTTTAGGTGTTTGGTAAAATTTTTGGTAATTTGTACCAATTTTGTGAGTGATTGGTAAAATTTTTGGTGACTTTTAGTAACTTTTAACATTTTTGTGGGTGTTTTGTAAAATATTTAGTAATTTTTAATAACTTTTAGTAATTTTTGTGTGTTTGGTAAAATTTTTAGTAGCTTTTGAGTATAACAAATTGTTGCAGTAGAGCAAAAAAGTTACAATTTTTGATATTTTATCAAATACTTAAAAGAGCAAAAGTTAAAGTATTTTTTTACTTAAAAATTGTATTGTCAAGGACAACATGTGTTTTTTGATGTGCTGAGAACGTTATTTAATTTAGCGTTTTAATCCTCCAAAAACGTTGCATAATAAAGCGCTTTTTGAGATAGTGGTTAAAGCACTGAAAACGCAGCGTTTTTTGCGTTTTCTATCGGCCGATCCGACTCATCAATCCTTAATGAATTAATAAATGGTATAGATTTCAACTTTCAAAGGAAATGGGGTCCATGTGGATGCGCTTGTTGTGCATTTACGCATTTCACCTTCTCACTGTCATTAAACCTCTGTTCCCCTCTCCTCTCTCTCTCTCTCTCTCTCTCTCTCTCTCTCATGGAAACTCCCTGAAAAAGAAAAGAAGGGAACAACGCTATTTAAAGTAATTCTCTGGCAAAATTTAATTTGAAAGGAAATGCTAAATCAAACAACATTTTCAAGGATAGTGTTATCAGTGTTGGTCAAAGTAAAAAGAAAATGTAATTTCAAAGAGCGGTTTCAGTGTTCATCAATTAAGAAGAAAATACAGTCTCAAATAACGTTTTCAGTATATTAAATAATGTAACTTTAAAAATTTCATTAACGATAATTTTACAAATTTTTTTAATTGGACAATAAATACCCTATATTTTTATTATTTAACTGTAAAAAAAAAAAATTCCATGCTTGTGTTTTACTTGTGCCACAATTTACCAGAAAATGAAAATCGGAAAGCAACGGAAGTTACTAATCTCTAGCCAATCACTGCTTCCATGATTTATCACTCATTCTCCAGATTTTATCAATCCTTTCAAGAAAAAAAAAGTTGTGGAGATTCATTTCACGTCAAAATAAAAACTTTTATTTGGGAAGAATCTACCCTAAATCCTGGATTAGTTATTGTATGTTTGCATTTGTAGAGCTGAATTTAGAGGTGCATCTTGTTTGAGCTTCTTCGTTTGGGTTCATGATTCCGTTGGTTCTGGTAATGGCTTTGCATGTAGGTGAAAAATCACTTTGTTCATTGAATTAAAGATTCTGGCTTGGGTTTGATGTTGATGTGAATACGAGGCTTTTATGGTTGGGGAATTTCTATTTAGAATTAATTTGATAAATGACTAATATCAATAAATATTTGATAATGTTTTGCTGTTTATTCTATTTTGATTGTGAAGTTGTTCCTCCTAAGATAATATATTGATGGAAATTTTGAACCTAGTTAGCTCCTTAATTATTATTATTATTATTATTTTTTTTTTTTTGGGGGAAGAGTTGTTTTAAAATCCTTGTGGTTTGAATAGTTGGCGGCCAATTGGGTATTTGGTTTACTAAAATTAAATAAAAATTATCAATTTTTATTTTTTTTTCTTTTTTTCAATTAAATATATTTTTTTATATTAAATTTTTATGTTTTTATTATATTTTTTTGTCATTTAAACACTACTTAAATGTTATTTTTAGAAAGAACTTGAAGGCACTGTTTGGAATTTCAAAAAATAAAAAAAATTTAAAAATATCTGAAAATCTCTAAAATTTATTTCACTGCACAAATTATGAACTCACAATTCATCTTAATTTATCTCACTTTTTATCACTCTAAATATACCCAAAATTTAAAATCAAGAATCGTTTGTAGTTTTTAAAAATTTTAAAATTTTTAAGAATATTTTTAAATTATTTTTTAAAATTATAACTCCAAACATAATCTCGTTACGTGGGTATTCCATGAAGAATTTATCCGTCTTTATTATTTATTTCGTGGCTCCTTCTCATATCAGTTTATCCCTGTTTGTTTGGTGGGACCAAATTTTATCAATTTTTATCAAATTTAATTATTTTTTATACTTTTTTCAATTAAATTTTAACAAATTTACTTTTATATCAAATCATCTATATTTTTACAGTACTTTTTACCAATTTTTTTTTTTTTCCAAACACCCTATGTTAATTTTTCTCTCACCACGGGTTATCTCACTCCGCGTCTCGCCCGTCTCATAAGTCTCGAAAGTGTGGCCCTATGTGCATCAGTCGCAGGTCTCACTGTCAGAATAGGACGCATCTCGCACCGGTGACGTAGTCGCGCTATATCAATTATTGGAAGCTAACTACTTTAATTTTTTTTTTTTTTTTTTTTTATAATTATTAAACTTATTTTTTTATATTTTAATTTTTTTTAAAATTATAAAAAATAAAATTATTAAATTAAACTCAAAAAAAATTAACTATTAAAAAATTAAAAAAAATTATTAAATTAAGTCCAAAAAAAACTAACTACTAAAAAATTAATTTTTTTTCTTCTTAAACATAAAAAAAAAAAAAAACTAATTTTTTTTATATTTAATTATTAACCAACAAAAAAAAAAAAAAAACTAACTTTCCCAAACCAAACCTAACATTATTAAATCTAGTAAAAGCTACTAGTGAAGATCATGGTCACATGAAAGAGTGCCATGTGGGGCCCGTCCTTCGCTATTTCTGCGTTGAAGAGACGAACCGATCAATAAAGCAGATTCCTGCCATTTCAACTTTTTCATTGTCTTTTTCATATGTAAATATCAATATATATATATATATAAAGTGATTCGTGTAGAAAAGGCTGTTACGACGGTGAGCTTAAATAGTTCTTGTTCTATTTTTCTCTTGATTGGTTCTCTGGTTCTGTTAACTGAATTACCAAAAGCCCATAACCTTCTCTAATGGCTTCTTCTTCTTCTTCTTCTTCTTCGTCTTACCGTCAGTGGAAATATGATGTGTTCTTGAGTTTTAGAGGTGAGGATGTCCGCAAAAACTTCGTTGACCATCTTTACACTGCTCTGCGTCACAGAGGGATTCACACTTTCAAAGACGATGAAGAACTGGAAAGAGGAAGAGAGATTTCACCAGAACTCCTCAAAGCAATTGAACAATCAAGGCTTGCCCTGATCGTTTTCTCGGAAAACTATGCTTCTTCCTCTTGGTGCTTGGATGAACTTGCCAAAATCATCGAGTGCAAGAAATTGAAGAGTCAGATAGTTGTCCCTGTCTTCTACAGAGTAGATCCATCTCATGTACAGGAACAACGAGCAACTTTTGCCACAGCCTTTACCAAGCATGAGAAAGATGGTACTGTCAAAATGGAGAGGCTGCAAAAGTGGAGGGCGGCTTTGGAGGAGGCAGTTAATGTAGCAGGGTGGGACACGCAAAATACAGCTGATGGGTTAGTTAGGATTCGTTTGGCTTCAAAAAAAAAAAAAAAGCTTTATTTTCGACAACATTTTTTTTTTCGTTCGTCAATGTAATTTTTTGTCGTAACTTTTATGTGTCTTAGGGTCTGTTTGGTTTGGCTTTAGACTATAAAAAAACAAAATAAATTTCCAACAACCTCTATAAATCACTAAAATTCTCTATTACACATTCTCACCTTTTCTATATTCAAAAAATTTTAATATTTCATTAAAAATAAAAAATCTAAAAAAAAGATTAATTAAATGTATAAATTTTTTTAGCAATCACATTTTTCGAGTCGAAAGTTTTCAAAAGAGTATCATTGTCCCTATTTTATATTAATTTTTTTGAATCCGTTTGAACGAATTTGCCAAACCGTTCTAACAATTTTAATAAAAGTATACAAACGCCCAAAATTTGTAACAAAAATCCGTTAGAACAGACTCCAAAACCGTTCCCATGATTTTTTTCTCTTAACTTTTACTATAAAAAAAAAATTCCAAAAATGTCAATATTTTTCTCAAAAATATTTCATTTCAAACATCAAATACCCAACATCTAAAATCTCATTTTTTCTTATTTTTTAACACCCCAAAATTGCATAAAAAAAATTTACATTTATTTGGTAAAAAAATAAAAGAATTAACTTTTTTATTTTTTTAATTGAAACGTATAATTTTTATTTAAATAAATATAAATATTTTAATTTTTTTATTAATGCAATTAACACTTCAAATAACTTCTAAAAAATCAATTTTTTCGTAATCAAACTGAGCCTTAACACTGAAATCAGAATTTTTTTTTTGTTTTTTTAAATTAATTACTGCTGTTTCTCCTCATTTTTCTTCTTCACTTTGTGTGTTAGGCCTCTGAAACATACCCACAGAACTGCGAATATATATATATATAGAAAACTTGAATGACCTTTTGAATTACTGGAAATCTGAGTTTGTGGTTCTAGTCATGGCTGGGTAAATGAATATCATTTTATCAGCTTTCCTTGGGTGCTTTTCCTCCAACATTTTACAGAAACAATTGAAAGGCTTCTAGACAATTTAACCTCAAAAAGTGGAGTCTTTATAGATTGATGGTGGATTTTGAACTTCATTTGACCCATCAATTTGAGATCTTTTTGAAAATGTTTTGATTGCGGCACACAAAAATCAACTCTAGTGCATCTCATGCAATGTTTCTTAGTCCCTTCATCATTTGTTCAGTGTTACTGCATCTTAATTTAACTATGTTGAATCGACAGGTATGAAGCAAAATGTATCCAAGAAATTGTTAGAGGAATTTTCAGCAAACTAGGCTACACTCTTTCTAGTATAGTAGAAGATCTAGTTGGTATTGATTCCCGTGTTGACGAGGTTTGTTCACTGTTGGATACAAGATCGGATGATGTTCGGATAGTAGGTATCTGGGGAATGGGGGGAATAGGCAAGACAACTATTGCCAAGGCTGTTTATGATCGGATCTCGTGTCAATTTGAAGATAGTTGCTTTCTTGCCGTAAGAGAAATTTTTGATAGACATGGTATAGAAGCTTTACGGGAACAGTTGCATTCAGTAGTATCCAGGCTCCATTATGAAAGAGTCCTTGTCGTTCTTGATGATGTCGACCAAATTGTTGAATTAGAAGGTTTACTTGAAAGGCATTATTTGGTTGGTTTGGGAAGTAGAATCATCATAACAACTAGAGATTTGCATTTTCTGATCAGACATGGAGTGGATTTATTAAGATATCAGGTTAAGGCACTTGACAAAAATGAAGCTCTTCAGCTCTTTTGTTCAAAAGCCTTTAAAGAGAGTTTTCCTGCTAAAGATTATGTGGAACTCTCAAACGACATAGTAAGTCATGCTGCTGGCCTTCCTCTAGCTCTTAAAGTTTTGGGTTCTTCTCTATTTGGTAGGAACAAGAATGAGTGGATAGGCACATTAAGCAGGTTGCAGAAAATTCCAAACGACAATATTCTTCAAGTACTTAAAATCAGTTTTGATAGACTGGATGGACCGGATCAGAAAATTTTTCTTGATATTGCATGCTTTTTTGAAGGAGAGGATAAAGAATTTGTAGCAGGGATACTTGATGGTTGTGATTTGGACCCAGACATCGGAATAAGTATCCTCATTGAGAAGTCCTTGATGACTATTTCAAAAAATGAGGTTAAAATGCATGCTTTAATACAAGAAATGGGTTGGTATATTGTTCGCCAAGAGGACCCCAAAGAACCGGGGAGACGTAGCAGGCTCTGGATTCTTGAAGATGTTTGTCACATACTGACCGAAAATACGGTAAGAAAAGGTTTGTTTGTAATGATAAGATTGGACATCATCTTTTGATTAGATAGTTACAACTAAAGTTTTGTTGGCATTATCTTACTGAGCACTTGACTTGCCCATGGTTGTTATTAGGTGACTGATGCCGTTGAAGGAATATGTTTGAACATACATTTTCCAGAAGATGTGAGCATTAGAACTAAAGCTTTCGAAAAGATGAATAAATTAAGGCTGCTCAAAATTGATAGTAGACTTCATTCTCAGGCCCCTGCTAGTCTTCCAAACAAGTTAAGTTGGCTTAATTGGTATGGATATCCTTCCAAATCCCTTCCACCAAGTTTTAGAGGTACAAAGCTTGTTGAACTTTGCATGCATCGCAGCAACATTACAGAGCTTTGGAAGGGAAAAAAGGTACAATTGTTTGTCAAGCATGTTTTCTTATTGAATTTGTTCTTTTGGATGCTTCATGGACCTCAGATAAGGTTTTTTTTTTTTTCCTCGACAGATTCTTGACAAGCTGATTTCTATTGATCTTAGTCGTTCTGAAAAGCTAAGGTCGACCCCAGACTTCACAGGATTACCAAATCTTAAGAAACTGATTCTTGATGAGTGTACAAGTTTGGTAGAGGTGCACGAGTCTATTGCATTTCTTCAAAAGCTGATTCTTTTGAACTTGAAGAACTGTATAAATCTTAGGAGTCTTCCAACCAGTATTCAATTGGAATCTCTAAACACTCTTATTCTCTCTGGCTGCTTGAAGCTTGAAAAGTTTCCTGATATCTTGAACAACATGGAATGTTTATCAAAGCTTTATTTGGATAGCACTGCTATAAAAGAGTTACCCTCATCAATTCAGCATCTGACTAACCTTGCTTTAATGAATCTGAAGGACTGTAGAAATCTTACAAGTCTTCCTGATACCATTTGTAGACTAAGATGCCTTACCAATCTTGATCTCTCAGGGTGCATAAAGGTTGATAAATTGCCGGAAAATTTTGGAGATTTGGAATATTTAGAGGAGCTTTATGCTGGTGAGACTGCCATTAAACAACTACCATCCTCCTTTGTTCTTTTGAGGAATCTCAAAGTCTTATCATTCCATGGATATAAGAGGATGGAGTCAAAATCATGGAGTTTGCTTTTTTCATCTTGCTTATTACAAAGAGAACCTCAAGATTCGATGAGTTTAATGTTACATTCTGTGTTGGGTTTACGTTGGTTAACAAAGTTAGACATCAGTAGTTGTAATCTGTTTGCTTGGGAATTTCCTAGTGACCTGGGTGGCTTGTCCTCTTTGGAAGAGTTGAATGTAAGTGGCAACAATTTTGTCAACCTGCCTACAAGCATCAATCAACTTTCTCAGCTTAGAACTCTTTGGTTGGTGGGCTGCAATAAACTTGAAGCATTAATGCAGCTTCCAACAAGTATAGTCGACTTGTATGTAGATGATTGCACATCACTTACCGCATCAAACCTTTCAACCGAGTACGAGTCATTGAAGAGAGTCTCATTTACCGGATGTTCCAAGCTGTTAGAATATCAACAGAGTGATAATTTGGCTGATTTGTTACTGAAACACATGCTTCATTTACTGATACTAAATAAAAAAAAGGTCTCTCTCTCTCTCTCTCTCTCTCTCTCTCTCTCTCTCTCAATATAGTTTGTATGCTATAAAGCACGGATACGGGATACGGCAATTTTCAAAAAATAAGAATACAAATACAGCAAAGATACGGTAAAAAAATAAAATAAAATATATATTTTATTTAAAATATTTTTAAAAATAGTATCTATATAGTACCAAACATTATATAAATAATAATTATATAACATGAAAAAAAAATACCATCTAATCCATAAATTAACAAAAAATATATTATATATTAAGTTATATTTAATTATTTACAGTTTGACCTCTAATTAAATTTTATCATATCAATTTTATTATCAAATAAAGTTTAAAATATTACATTTTGACCCTGTCATATTTTTACCGTATCACAGTCGTATCCGATACGTATCTAACCGTATCAGCTTATCCGAGTATCCGATATGAGTGCGGCACCTAATTTGAAATATCCGTGCTTCATAGTTTATATGCATACATATATACATTCATATATATCCACGAGGGACTGACATGTTTTCATGGTACAGGGTAACCCTTGGCTAGACAATGATTTCAGTATTCTTCTTCCTGGAAGTGACATTCCGGATTGGTTCACCCATCAGAATGTGGGATATTCAACTTCAGTTGAGCTGCCTCCAAATTGGTATAATGATAACTTGATGGGCATTGCTATAAGTGTTGTTTTCGAAACACTTTCTGACGAATATACATGTTGGTCTCTTGGGTACCTACAAAAGCTCCCAGGTATTCCTGTCCTATTCAAATTTGAAAGCCACGACAATAGGAAGTATGAATTTTCTATTTCCTTGTATCGGAGGGGCACTGAAAGAAAAGTTAATTCCGATCATGTGTGCATTGGATACATTACACTTGAGGCACACCGAATGCCGCTTAGAACCCCACACATTTGGCGTCAGCTGGAGATTTGCTTTCAAGATGATGAAAATGCTGGCCCATTTGAGAAGCA
Source organism: Pouteria glomerata (assembly GCA_035590655.1). NCBI lineage: Eukaryota > Viridiplantae > Streptophyta > Magnoliopsida > Ericales > Sapotaceae > Pouteria > Pouteria glomerata. Next base: position 17,665,382 of record JAVXUM010000013.1, on the reverse strand, counting down.
ATTTCGAGGAATGGTAGCAAAAAAGGTGGGGATCAGACTAGTGTATGAGGAAGAAGATGAAAAGATGATCAATGAAGCAGTGTTGAACAGATATAGCTCTCAGCCTGTGGACTTGAGTTTGCTGCAGGCTTTCTTGAGTGATTAAAAGGTAGCGGATTCAAGTGATAATTTAATGATGGGTTGAATCTGATCATCAATTAGAACCTTTTAGTCATCATCTAGGCTTTTTATTGGTGGATCCAAGTTAGACTGCATTTCTTGACAGAGTAATACTTGAAAAATATCTTGGATGTGATTCAAATCTTGAGGTCTGTCCTATTAATGAAAAGTCAGCAGTCACCCACTGTTTGGTTTAAATTGAAAACTCCATTTGATTATCTTGTTATGTCCATTATGCAACTTGACAAGTTTTCATGCACCATTTCTAAACATCTTTGCTAATTCAAAAGGTGAAGATAATAAGTCAAATATATAAACTACCTGATTCCATAAGGGGCTATATGGAACATTAGCCACCAAAAATTTAGTGCTCCCAATTTTATTTTATTATTATCATTAAAAAAATAAATAAATAAAAATAAAGAACAAAAAGAACTCCTAAGCTCCCAAGTATTGACAAGGTTATAATAACCCATATTGGGATAATATAATCTACACCCAAAGACTACTCAAACATCTGAACCGTACCTATATCTGTATGAGTATTTTAATTGGAAAGAATCTTCCTAGAGTTGAATTTAATTATATATATATATATATCTGTAAAGCATATTTTAAAGGTTCATTCCAAATTAGCTGCTCTGTTTGGGTTTCATGTTTCTACGAGTTTTAGATATGGCTTTGTATGTACGTGAATGATTGTCTTGGTGATTGAATTGTGGATTCAAACAGAGCTTGAATGTGATTTGAATTTCTGTCTTTACTGCTGGGGAATTTCTCTTGGATAATAAACTTGTTTTGAATAGAAACATTCTAGTATTATCTACACATCTTTAAACACATGCAAATACATATATTTGTATTTAGACATTCATGAATCATGCATGGGGAGATGTATTAGATGAAGTACTCATTTATCTAGTTCAAAAGTCATACATGTATTTGGAATTCAAGAGTTGTCTACAGGTCCTATAAATACCTATGTACTCGAGCATTTTTTTTGGTCGAGTGGAATGAACAAAAAAGTATGATTTCTCCTCCTCCAGTTTTCCTCCAAGTGTTTTGGGTGTAGTTGATCACTATAATTTCCAGCAATTTCTATGTTGGAATCAGGTTGATAAATGACTCATTATATATCAACAAATGTTGAGAATGGGTTTTTTTTTCTTTTTTTGTAATATTATAAATTGATCGTGGGCCCTCATCATGCCAGTCTTTGTTGCTAATTTGATGATATGATGGAAAATTATGAAGTAGGTCCATTGTGGTTTGAGGTGGATAAATGTCATTTGTGGGTATCACCAAAATTAGTTGAATTTTAATGACACAAGGTTGGGAAAATGTCTAATTTCCACAAAGTTATTAGAATGATGCAAAATTGTTGATTAAATGGTAATTGAATGTTGCTTGTTCTACATGTAGATGTATTGGTAAATCATAAGGTGCGTACATCATAAAAATCGAAATACTTGGAATTGTAAACTATTCCCAATATTAAAGAAATATCAATATGACACACATATGCTATGGAGGTGATTTCGAGTAATTTTGCCTGTGATGTTTGATTTATTCCAAAGGTTGAATCTGAGTCTTGGAATCCTATGTTTAGGACTACTATAGAGTTAATATGTGCATATGAAAATATTTGAGATTATGACAATTAGTATATGTCATATTAAGGGGGGAAAAAAGGGAGAAATGATAATGGCTTTTTAGTAATGCAAGAATTATCAAGATTCATGGGATTATGTTGTGAATTTTGATTTTAGTGATAGATTAGAACTTTGAAGTTAAAGGGCTGAAGCTAATTTTTGGAATTCATTTAGATTCTTGGAAAGTTACAAGATGGCAAAGAGGGGGCTGAAGGGATGCCCAACTTCAGCCCTTCAAGTTGTCATAAAACGGCGTCGCTTCTCTTAATCCCTGCATTCGGATATAAGTATTTAAACCGTAAAAGCATCTGGATACGAATAAGGAATGAACAAGGTACATCCAGATACGAGTTAATGCATTCAGATATGATTTGGTGCATTCAGATAAGAGCTGGATGAATCCGGATACTCACATATGGATGCATCAATTCATATCAGATGCAACCTATATCCGAGTATAGCCTGCGTTGCATCCGAATACGATTCTTTAAGAGGGACAACATGACGAATTTAGGGGTTGAAGTTGAGGCCTGATTTTAGCACCCACATTGTATGAGATGGTCAATGAGCTTGGCATTGACTCTCTTGACCACACACACCATTGTTGCAACCAACTATATAGGCCTCGCAGCATACATCTTCAAGTTCAACTCATTATTCTGTATTTCTTGCATCCAAAGGAGACTATTTCAACTCCATTCCAAAGTAACTCTAGCAGATGGTGACTTTTCTTGTATATACTTGTAAATAAATGCAGAATGATATTAATGATGTGATAGTTTTGGGTTGCTTTGTTCTGTCTTTTTACAATGATAGTTGTCGGGGGTATAAAGCCAATATTCCAAGAGGCCTGCATCATGACGAGACAAGTGTTGTTGGCTGGGCTGCTAAGAGTGGTACCTATATAATAAGGAAGCTTAAGAATTTATTTTAGGCACCCTAAAAGATTGAGAAATTATTCTTTACTGAGCTTCCTAATAGTTTATAAAGTTTTAAATTGATCCAAATTCAGGGCATAAAATATCGAACATAGCATTTCATGAGTTTATTATTATTAGTCCATAAAAAAATGATGAAAGAAAGAAAGAAAAAGGAAAAATAAAAAGAGAAAAAAATCAATAAAGCTTCATTGTTGGTGTTCAAGGAGTTGAAAAGAGAGAGAGGATTGATTTTATTGCTCTATCATATAATCCTAGACATGCATTTTGATTTTCCTATCCTTCATTTATCTAGCCAAATTCTTCACAGCCAAGTTAGAACCGAATAAAAGACCTAATTGACCCTTGGTAGAACAACGTTCGTAGATGTTTTGTTACATTTTATGTTGGTTTGTTTAGTGTTCTTTATAATGCATTGAAACGTTCGTTCATGAAACTCTGCCCCTCAGTATGTTTTAGTTATTTCATTTCAGTCTTAATTGCGTTCATTGCCTTATTTGTTATTACACTCTTGCATGAACCATTAGAGCAACCCATTCTAAGTAAATTCATTTGTAAGTGAACATCCTTGAGAGTGTTTGAAGTCGAGGCCATATTTTTGGTAAGCTTAATAACTAGGTTAAGTGAATGATATGAATTAGCAGACATGAATTTTATCGGTTGATATTTGATTGTGTTCAATATGCAATTAGATGTTATATACAATTCTTGGATTTGCAACTTGTTGGTATTGAACTTAAACCATGTAATTGCTTAACTTGTGTTATATTTAGAACTAATTTAGAATTTTATGGGTGTATTCACTGCAATTAGAAGTCTCCTGTGTTGGCTAAACAAGGTAGGAGGAAACATAATGTGGATGGATCATCAGAGAGAAAGACTGATTTGGCTGGTTGTGGAGGTATTATCGGGAATAATGATGATGTTTGCTGCTTTCGCGAATCATTCGGGTAATGCTTCTAATTCTAATGCTGCTGCTAAGATAAATGGTCTCTTGAATGGGCTTCTTATTTGCTACCAACTTTGTGTTATCAATATTGAGATTGAGCTAGGTCAGGGCCAGTTTAAGTATTAGGTAATTGCCTAAGAGCCTGTCTAATAAGAAGGTCCCAAATCAAAAAAATATTTATATATTTAATTGTTTTAAATTTATTATCTCCTTCTCATCTTAATCTCAAATAATTTTGAAGCTTATCTTAATAACCCCTTCAATAAAAAGCTCTCAAATTTATAACTTATGAGTGTGTTTGGAGTTATATAAATTTGTAAAAGTTAATGTCTCATACTTTGTGTAGTAAGTAAAAATTTTAAATTTTAAATTTTACAATCTCGTAATACATATTTGTAGAGATTTGTAAAATTTTATTTATTTATTTGTTGTAACACCAAACAGTGCCTATATATATATAGATATATTTAATTATTTTAATTTTATCTCTTCTCAAAGTCAATGCTCATATTTATTTCAAATATTTTTAGAACTAAATGTTCGGTTTTTTAAGCTTTTAGCTTTTTTTCCGTCTTCTATGATTTTTTTAACCAAAATTTATTTATTTATTTTTTTTTAAAGAAGATGTGGCTTTTAGACTTGTCGTCGCATCCGTAAAAAAAATAAAAGAATTTACATCTGTCTTGATATAAAAGTAATGAAAAAATTAGTTTTTTTATTTATTTAGCTTTTATCCAAACAAACATAAATTTTTCAAATTTTTTTTTTTTGCGAATATGATTAATATGCTTAAAAGGTATATCTTCTAAAAAAAATTAAATTTTGGTAAAAGAAAAAAACATATAAGATGAAAAAAAACGAACGAAAAAGCCAAAAGCTAAAACATAAACAAACGCAGCCTAATTTATAAAAACAGTATCTCTAGTACAAGGCCTATTTGGACTTAAAACTACACATGGAAATTTTTTCAGTCTAAATTTTTTTGCCTTGTATTTCCAAATAATTTGATACGGGCCCGAGTTAGATTCTCTGCTGCTGGTTGTTGTTGGATAAGAAAATGACTCCCTTTTAAAGTTTCTAAGGATATGGAAGCAAAGATGTTCTTTTGCCTTTTGGATTTTTTTTTTTTTTTTTTTTTTTATTTCTCGTGTTGATAGAGATAGAGGGAAATAGCATGGCAGATGCTCTTGCAGCTAGGAGCAGAGAGGAGTTTATGGTTTTTATTCTTTGGGTAGAGACTTTCCTTATGATGCTTAGGCTTGATTTGAAAAGAAAAAAAAAGTTAATTTTTTGGTAGTTAACTTTTTAATTTTTTATTAATTGGACAGTTTTATTCTTTATAATTTAAAAGAAATTTAAAATATAAGAGGGTAAGTTTAATTATTTAAAGAAAAGACAAAAAAAAATTAAATAACTAAGTAATTGAGTAGCTGATGCTTGCTCTGTATGTGTTGGACAAGGGACAGCTGTCATGCTTGGAGGCATTGGAGTTGCTAAATTGCTCTGTGTTGGAGTTATTCTTTTGGAGCTTCCTGCAAATGCCACAGGATATTTTGCTTTGGACTACAAGAGGCAAAGTCAGATTCCTTTTCTAGTTTAGTTTGCACTTCTGCTGCTGCTCTGTTTTCAGTAGTATTAGGCAGCTGTTTCTAGTTTTGGTTTTTTGTATGAGCAGTTAGTGTGTTTGATCATGACTCCGGAGGCTGAATTAGGGGTTTACTACAATTGTTATAATTCTTCTAAAATGGCGCCATTTTAACATTTTTTTACTCAAAACAATTTTATTCTACTTAAATCACCTTATTCGAATATAAATTGAACTATTCGAATGTTATATTTAAATACATCAGTTTCTATTTGAATAAGGAGATTTAAGTGGAACAACGTCGTTTTGATTGAAAAAAAATGTCAAAAAAATGCCAAAACGACATTGTTACAGAGTTACTACAGCCCCCCTTCTTCTATTTGATGAATAAAGCTTTATTTGTTCCAAAATAAATTAAAAAATAAAAAAGCGCTAGGAGTACTTAATTCATTTCCTTACACTTCCTTTGAAAATATTCATTTTTAGAAATTGATTTGATTTTAAAATAAAAAAAAATTGATTTGATTTGATTTGATTTGATAAATGAAATTTTGTCTTTTAAATATATGATTGAATTTAAGAATGAAATTAAATTGATTTAAGAAAAGGATCAAATTTGACCATATGTTAATAAAAAATATGATAAATATGATATATGAAGGTAAATTTGTTCATTTATTTAAATAACTTAAATAAATAATGAATTGTTATTAAATTTTATTATTTTAGATTAGATTTTAAATAAGATAGAAATTTTAAAATTTAAGTCAAGAAATGAAATGAAATTTAATTCATTAAATTTTATTTTAATTTTAAACATAAAAATTAAAGAAAATTTTTATCAAATAAAATTAAATTTATCATTCTAAACTGCAGTGTTATCGTAAATGGAATCCCCAAATTTAAACTCCGGTTCAAATTAATCACATGGAATCAGACATAAAAAGGAGATTTTCAGGATATTTTTTGGTCAAAAATCATAGAACCCTTCTTTTTTGTACTTTGTTATTATTTTTTAATTTTTTAAGCCCGTTTGATAACGCTGTCAGTTTTAAATTTTTGTTTTTAATTTTTAATTTTTGTATTTAATTTTTTATTTTTAGTTTTCATTTTTATAATAAAAAATAAAAACAACAACTTGAAAACACGTTACTACTTAGTAGTTATTAGTTATTAAACCAAACCAAACCAAACCAAACTAAGCCTCTTCCCACTAGGTGGGGTCGGCTATATGGATTTGACGACGCCA
>JAVXUM010000013.1:17553745-17570666 GCA_035590655.1 Pouteria glomerata | reverse complement strand
TCACTCACTCCATCCCTATAGAATTCAGAATACTATTAGTAACAAGTAATGCTAATGTGCACTGTTAATTTCACAAAGTAAGAAACAATACAGTGCGTATCTTGCATGAACATAAAATTTTGTGTAACGGAAACCTAATCAAAACCAATAGGATATGGGGCCATCCATGTAAAAAATGGAAGTGATGGCATAATGCTAGACATAAAATTGGGTTCCATTAGCCCATTAGAAGCCCTGTTAAACATGCCAGAATTCAGAAGAACAGCTCAAATCAATCATCATTAAATTTTTCTTATCCAACCTCCATTTAGCATATTAACACTATGAACACACCATAGGGAGAGCTCAATGATACGCCAATTGCGGGATACATGAACAGTCAAGACATTCAGAATAAGAAAATCAGAAATTAGACTTAAGTTTTTATAGAATCCAACAATATTGGCCAAATAAAAAATAAAAGGCCTCAATAGGAAGGCAGTTTCCTGTCTATATCATCGCTCAGTTCACACTTCATCAGTTGCTTTTTCAACTATTTCTCTCTTCACTGAGCTCTCCGATTTTATTCCATGTCTTTATCACTTCTCCATGCTTTTATTGGCAAATACAACTTGAACACAAAAAACAAAAAACTTAAATCGGGCTAAGATAGAGCCAACACACTTTCCATTAGACAAATGAAATGTTAACAATTACCTGAAAATGATAATCTGATCTGGCTTCCTTTTTCCTGAACTGACATAGAAATCCAGTAAAAGCTCCCTGAAATTGAAGGAAAAGGGCTCACTATTGCTTTCAGGAGTTTAACCATAAACACACAATACAAATATAAATGGATAGCATGCATAATCTGAAAGGTATTTAGAAATCAGCAGAGAATTACTAAATCAACTAATTAACAGCACATACAAACAAATGTCAGATAACACGTGGTGGGCAAATAAAACATTTTAAACACACATTCCCACCTCATTATGCCATCATCTTCAGTGTCAGAAACGCGCTTAAATAGGGAATCTATCATCTCGACCTTGGGGGATTGTGTGCGGACAGATGCCCGATACCGTGAAATCAGAGGCCAATGCCTGGAACTCACGACCTATGAATGCGAACTAACTAAATAAGGAAAATGAACAGGAGCACAGAAGAAACCTCACTGAAAAGATAAATATAAAAGAGAGCTGGTCCGGTAGAGATTCAATTGCATAGACAACAACAGGTGAGTAAAAGGTAGTTACTGCTGCAATTGATGGTATATCAGAGTGGCCTGGAGAGCCATGTGAGACATCCATTCCGACAATTATGGTAGGAACCTTGGACACCAGGGGAATAGAGGGTGAATGTTCAACAGCTAACAATGAATTCAACCCACCCAACTGCAAAGAATTAAGAAAAGGTCAAGAAGGATTCTAATGTCATTGGAGGAATCAAACATCTGCACAAAACCTCGCCTTTGCATTTATCTTGAGGAGAACATTTGTGAGATATTGATCATTGACTCTTGTTGGTGCAATGCATTGAGTCACAACTCCAAACTCAGCAAGATTCTTGCGCTTCCATGGACCTTAGAGGTTAAATGAGTTTATTCATTCAAAAATAGCAAAGCAAACAACAGTTTGGAATAAAAAAAATTAACAGGTGAAACAAACCATAGAGATCAGAGTTCTTCCGTTCTGGTAGGAGACACAAAAGAAATTGAGGAGCCCCAGGAAGTTTGGCCTGTATCTGTTCAAACATCTTTTCCACTCTAACCAAAGGTGGGGCCCGTCGAAATTGTCCATTCTCTTCAAATACTTCAAAAGGAGGTTCCATGTGCTACAAGATCAAAAGAAATGAATTTAATTGTTTTACTTTGGATCATATAGCAGGTAAACTGCATAAATAACACATACAATTCCCTTCATTTCTGCACATTTGATCAAATCTCTAACAAGGCCACGTAAATCACACCGAGCGGAAAAGTTTACAACTGCCCAGCGCTCTATTTTTGTTGGGTCCACCAGTTTCTACACTCAGGCAAATAAATATGCTTTAAGAAACACCAAAACAGAATCAAAAGTATTACATAAGTTTAGAAAATGACAAACAGGATATGAAAAGCACCTTGTTATTAAAATTCCACCGGCCATTTCGAGGAAAGAAGTCTTCTCCATTTCCTACTTTCAACTATGTTAGATTAAACAATAATTAGTCTAAAATCCAAGTATAGCAGCCAAAGTTATTATATCAGAAAATGAAAGGGTAAGAAAAGCAAATCCATACACAGGTCAATTCAAAAATACAATTTGAAAAATACCCTTGGAGCTGGGAGCACACGGCCTTCAATCTGGGTGAAGTTTGAGCTGATTGAAATGCCACAAGACCGCAGCATAGGCTCAGCATCGTAATTGTTGATTTTTAGAGCCTGTCAAAACCAATAAAAAGAATTAGCACATTGCAAAGGACGATTATGGAGCGAGTGTTTGCGGAAGAAACCTACATCACTCAATACTCTCATCCTTTCTTGAGGCTTCTGTCTTGATTTCTCCACTAGTGAGGCTCTTTGAAAAGTGGACAATGCTTTTGTATAACGTTGCAAGGACACCAACGAACAAAGCTAAAACGCAAAGCCAAACTTAAATGCCATATATCAAAACAAAATCAAATCCATTTTACTGAAAAGAAATAAAACCAGCATTTCACCTCGAGAGGGAAGAAAGTTGGGCGCTTCGGCTTCCCAACGTTAATACACGGCAGATCAGCAGAATAACGTAACTCAATGTTGCGGTAATTAACAAAATAATCATAAACAGTCACTTCAAGATCTTGAACTTCACCATCATCATCCTTTCCCTTTTGTTTCAAAGAAAATCTATGACAAGCACAAAAAGGAAGGTTACCCCATATAATATGAACTCAATTATCCAACAATTCATATCTTTAACAGGGAAGAAACAATTGCAGTGCTTAGTAAGGGAGGTAAAATTGGAAGAAATTTATAGGCCTACTGAGGTGGCCAATGCAAAAGGAAACTGATAATAGGAAGCATACGTCTGCTCTTTGCAAGGCAATTCACTCAATCCAGTTATTTTGTACTCTGTATTGGCAGGACTTGTCTTTATCCTCAAATTCTTTAGAGTTCGTTTCGCCTAATCAGAAGAAGCAAGATAAGATTCAACATAACTGGATAGAGTAGCCGCAGCAGAAGAAACATAAGTTAAAACAATAATTATGTTAAGGTGAGCTGAATTCATTGATTACCTTTGCCCAGTCAATGGAAAAGGGATCTTTCACATTTTGATTTGCAATCAGAAAATCTACAACTGGACCGGGCTGAATAATCATGGTGGTTGATACATCTAAAAGTGGAAGTTAAAAAATTATAAACAAAACACAAGTGGATATATACAAATGCAAGGAAGTCCGCAAATGTGTGTATTTCTGTGTTCAATTATTTTATTACCTATGTTCAGCGACAAGCCACCCTGCGTAGTTCGGAAACTTGAATGGAATCCTCTGCAGCCAAGGACACCACCACCCACATCAGCGAAGTTCCTCGGGTCACTGTGGAAGAAAGATTGGCGAACTAGGAGGCAACCCCTGCCATGCACAACATTTGTTTAGAAAGAAACATAAATAAATTACTACACTTCTTAAGCATATCAATACAACAGAGGTGCATATTACTTACTGTTTTGCAGCATGCTGCCTCAGAATAATATCCAGAACTCTTAAGGCTTCCTGAGAGTTCTCTGACTCCTGACCACGTAATGCATTCCCAATGGCCTGCATAGGAATTTTAGCAGCAAAGCTTATCTCCACCTTAAAAGTTTTAGCCTGGTACGGCCGACGTCGTCTCTTTCGGTCATTTTCATTTGTTTCCGGGCTGCAATTCCCATTGTTTCTGCTTGCAAAAATAAGGGTTGAAGTAAAAACGTAAAATGTCAATACACACACAACTGAAAGCAATAGCAACACTTGTACCTATTTGATGTAACATCCTCAAGAACAACAGTGAATTCATGTTTGTTCCGAGGAAGTGGACCAACTGTAAACAAGCTCTTCTCGCCATCATAGGCAAAGTCCTTCCCTGCAAGCTCTGTGTCATAAGTCTCATGAACCCTATCAATAACTTTTCTTCCAACGCCCTTGCCATCAACTGGGCGACCATCTTCATAGGAAACTGAAACCTGTTTGGAGTTCATGAACAAAAAGATAAGCATGAATGATTAATAATAAAACTTTGAAATTTCCACCAAATTCCACGAAGAGTGGGTGGCACGGGACATACACTGTAGTGGAAGAAGTGTCCATCAACATTAGTAACATTCACTCTGAAGTGGTTAGTTAGGAGCGGAATCTTTTGCCCCTTGGATCCCAATCCACGTCGAGCAATTGGGACACGCGAAACCTTCTTCTTAACCGGTTCTTGTTCTGCTTGAATGGGAGTAACATTTGGAGGAATAGGCGGGGGTGGGGGCAAAGCTTCAGTAGCACCATTACCATCTTTTTCAAATGAATCCATCACAAGAAATTCACCTGAAAATACAATATAAGTAGTCAAACCAATCAAAGCAGACAAAATCCATAGCCATTGAACCAACCAGAAAAGTTGCCCATCAAAGTAAAAGAACAGCAATAGAAAAGTCAATATGAAAAATATAAGTGGTGCACATACTGAAAAAATGATTGCTACTTAGATTTCGGGCAGCAAAGAGAGACCAAAATGTCAAACCAAAATTAGCAAAGCTAAAAAGTAACCAAAATGTCAAAAGAAAAATTAGCAAACAACACCACTACAGATCTTAACAGTAACAACCATGTCATCTTTCATATGGAAAGGAGACATTAAACAATGAATAGGTTTCAAAACTCCAAGAAAATCACCCAAACTAAATGTCGTCATCATCATAGAAGTTCCAACAGCTCATTGAAAGGGGTGTTAACAGAAGCTATTAACTCACTACTAAATGATTGGAACTGAGTAAGACTATGTAACCAAGAACTATAAACAGAAATACGCGACATTTACCTAAGAATTGAAATTAGTACAAAAATAAAGCAAATTAATACTCATAAAATCATGTAAATTTAAGCAAATAAAGCTATTACATCCATCAAAACACCACCAACAAAGAACTTCAATAGGCGTATAAGAAAACAAAATTGATAAGCCACAAGGTGCAACAAGCAACAGCAATGAGAAAATAAGAAATCATATGAATAATATGAAAAACACATGACATAGGTATCAAAAACTCACACCACAACCCAGAAAATTGACATTATTAAAACAGACATTGAAACATTAATTGGAGCAGTATCAGCCATTCTAGAGCTGAGTCAAATTACCAAAACAGCCAACCCAGGGAATAATTTAAAATGAATAGCTGCCAATTGCACGATAGAAACCAAAATCTCAAACTACAAAGGCAGAATATTGAAAATATTTCAACTGGCTCAAAGGAGAACGGACCTTAATGAGGGTTTCGTACCTAAAACTATAGGATAAAAGAATAATAAATAGAAAAAAGGGCCATATACTTTGATGAACAAAAACCCTCCACGCTAGCAAAAAGGCCACAACGTCTCCATGCGCATGCAGAAATAATAAGGAACTACAAACATCACAATATACAAGGCAAGACCAAGCGACCAGTTTGCCAGAGATCTCACCAAAAAATTACATGCCAACAGGACGCAAGGAAAAAATGATGCAGTCAGAGGCTTAAATGGAAAAGATCAGAAAACACCCCAGAGCAAACCCCCCCTTAAAAAAAAAAACGAAAAAAACTATATATTATTATACATATATATAATATATATTTACACAGCCCCCCTCCCCAAAGTTAAATTACGACACACACACCCCGAAGTTAAATTACTCCACAGAAGGGAAGACATTAGGTTGCAGAAAGCCAAAACGCACCCAAAATGGTAGAACCAGGTTGACAGATGCACAAGTGTGGAAATGCAGAAAAAAAAAATATGATAAATACAGGAAAAAATAGAGATAGATGCAAGAAAAAGCCCCAAAAATTAAAAATACAACAAAATTTGTCATTAAACTTATTTTTGGAAAAACAAAATTCACAGACAAGGAGTAATAACAGCAAAGAATTCACAGAAACAGATATAATTGAACGCATCAAGTCAGAAAAGGACCATGCAAGCGAACAAAACCCACATTCAAAGAGAGAGAGAAATTTACCTACGCGTTAGTTAAACAACCGCTGAGACGCAGAACTGCAAATTCCCCAAAATGGCCAAAGCACTGAAATCTAAAAGAAAATAAACCAAATGCGGTGAGATCCGACAGAAACCCACAAATCAATAACAGAAGTCTTCCTACGAAGCAAGAGCACAACAACAATGCAGACATTTTAAAAGAACAAAAAAAAAAAGTAAACTCCTCTAGTGAAAAATCCAAAAGCAGTTGGAAAGAGTGATGCGTCAGAGCCCGATCTCGGAACTCAACTCAGTCCAAACAGCCATAGCAAGGAATAGAGAGCAGTAGCGAACTCACAGAGAGTAAAAACCCTAGCAGGAGCGAAGCTTTGTCAACGACATAGCGAAACGAGAGGGAGAAAGGGAAGAGTTAAATAGGAGTGAGAGAGAGAAAGAAAGAGAGAGGCTTTGAGCTATCGAGTTGTCGTACTAGTTAAACTCTTTCCTTAAAAAGGAGTGAGTTATGCTCTATACTCGCTTTCTCGCTCGCCCACCGAAGCGCACGGGTAGCGATAGGCCTAGAAATTAAAACTGAATGAGAAGGGTAGAAACGTCTCCTAAATTTTGGAGTGTGAGTGTCGTTTGGTGATTAAAAAAATTTGAATTTTTTTAGTAAATTAATAACTTTTCATAAAAATGAAACATTAATTTTTTATTCTAATATTTGATAAATAAAAAATTAATTTTTTATCCAAAGTTACTAATATTGTAAAAGTTAACTTTTTTTTACTATGATTAACAAATAAATTTCTTTCCAAATGTTAAAAGAAATTATAAAATTATGCTAAAAATTATTTTATCGTAAAACTGTTTAGCACATAAATTTTTATAATTTTTAATAATTTTTTATTAAAAATATAAAATATAACTTTTTATATATTTAATAAAAACCTATAAAATTGTAAAATTTTTTCAAAGGTTTATGAAATTGTCTAATTTATATAACTCCATCGTGTGATAACTTTTTTATGTATTTGGTAAATTATTAACTTCTGCCAAAAAAAAAGGTAAAAAATTTTAAAACTCAAAAATTACTAAAAGCCGGTGGGCCAAACAAGCCCAATATGTTTGGTAAAATTAAGCTTGGTTTAAAAAAATTTAATTCTTTTTTGTAATTAACTAATAAAAATTAATTTTTTGTGTTTAAAAGGGAGAAAAAGTTAAAGTAGTATTTCATTAGTTTTTTATTTTTTATTTTGAGTTCATTTTTTATTTTTCACTTTAGAAACAAAGAAACGGCTCAAAAAATATTTGATCACTTCTATTTTCAATATTTATTTACATTTGACAATAAATGAGTTTACACGTGACAAAAAAAATTAATAAAAAGTCATTTTGAACTTTTTTAACATAAAATAAAAAAAAATCTCAAAACAAAAAATAAAGCATTTATTATTTTCTTATTTTGAAATTTTTAAAATATAAAACAAAAATAGAAAATAAAAAGCAGAAAAGTAAACTAAATACCACCTAAATTTTTAGTAAATAGTTTTTAAATTTTTATTAATTTAATATTTTTAATCTTGATGATTTAAAAAAAATTAAAATCTAAGAAAATAAATTTAATCATTCAAAAAAATTCAAAATATTGAGTTGTCATAAATTGAGCTTCTAGGTAGTGTTTCTAAATAAAACTTTAGTAATTTTTAGTAAAAAATACATTTTTTTAATAGTTACCAAATGAGTTCTAACCATAAATAAACGTTTACATTAAATTGGGAAATTTTATCTATTTAAAAATTTTAAATTCAAAATTAAACCAGTCTAATATGTTTTTATTAATTAAAGTGCCTTATTATAATAATAAATTGTGCATAGAAGTAAATAAAAAAATATGTTTGATCGAATTGCTCCAATTCAAGTCTTGAAATAGCTTCATTCAAAGGTAAATCGAATAGGATTTACACTCTTTAGATCTAAAACTAAATTGAATTTGTAATAAAATAAAATAAAACAAAAAACTCAAATTAATTATATTTTAAAATTATTCAGGTATTTGTGCACTCCTAATTACAATAATAATAACATGTCATTTGTTTTAAGAAATAAAATTTTAAATTTTAATTTACATGCAATAGCTAGTTAAATTTATTTATCTCTTAAACAAAAATAAATGAATTCAAAATGTAAATAAAAATTAATTTTATATAACATCATGTAAAATATAATTTATCATAAAAAAATCTAAAAAATAATTCATACAATTGGTCTTAATTAACTTAAATAAAAATTCCTTAAATTAAATTTTATATGTTCAAATATATCAATCCATTATATTACATTAATTATTATACCAACAACTTATTAAGGACCGATAAATACATATCATATTATAATAATTCACCATTTTTATTGATTCTTAATAAGTGTCTATAGGATATCAGTTAACAAATATCATATTTAAAACTTTAAAATTTTTTTCCAATATATATCTCAGCAATCCAGAGTCTTTGACTTTTTTCGGGAGATAGAAAGTACCTTCTTGATTGGAAGAATCATATCTAGTTTTTGATTACCAACCTAAATTTTTGTCACTAATTAAGTCTATGACTTAATATGATATATGTTAGAGGATCAATATGTGCGGCACAAATAAAGTGAATCTCTCATTGTTAAGGACCTGTTTAGTAAAGTTATCAGTTTTTATTTTTTGTGTTTAGTTTTTATAGTTAATTTTTAATTTTTATATTTAATTTTTTATTTCTAGTTTTTATTTTTATAAAAAATAAAAATTTAAAAATACATTTGGTAACAATAGTTTTTAATTGATAATTATAGTTGTTAATTAATTAAATTCAATTAACTTAATTATTTTAATCATATTAATTATTAAAAATAATTTAATTCAACAAAAATAAAATATATTAAACATAATTTATTATAATTATTTTAAAAAATAATTTAATTCAACAAAAATAAAATATATTAAACATACTTTATTATAATTATTTTAAAAAATAATTTAATAAAATATATTTAATATTAATGAAATTAATTAATTTAATTAACTTAAATCTGTTGATTTAGTTAATTAATTTCATTAATTAAATTTTATTATTTAATTATATTATTTTTAAAATATTTATTTTAATAAAAATAAAATTATTCAATATAATTTAATTATATTATTTATTAAAAATAATTTATATTAAAATATTTTTATATAAAGATAATTAATTAACTTTAGTAAAGTAATTAATTTAATTTATTGTACTAATTTAAATTATTTTTATTAAAAATAATTTAATTCAATAAAAATAAAATATATTAAATATAATTTATTCTATTATTAATGTAACTAACTAAATTCAATTATAATTGATCTAGTTTAGTTAATTAATACATTTAATAAATAATTTATGTATTAAATTAATTATTGATATAAATTATATTTAATATATTTGTATATAAATAAAAATAATATATTATTAATTTAATATATTACTATATTTTTATATATTAATTAAGTATTTTTATATTAAATAATAAAATATTTGACGATGACCAGATATAGATGAAATAGTGATAGCGATGGTCAGATATTGGTGGTGACTAGCAGATGATGATGATCGATAATTATGACTTGTAGTAATCGTATAAGAAAATAAAAACTTAAGAAAGCACCATTTTTATGTGTTCATAATTTTTGAAAAATTTGAAAATGATTTTTATTTTTTAAAAATTAAAAACTAAAATTAAATTTGTCAAACGAATTTTTTATATATCAATTAAAAAATAAAAATAATATAAAAAATTAAAAAAATTGTCAAACTGGTCCTAAACCTTACTTTTCTCCTTTCTCAAATATATGATTGTGGTGTAAATTTTAACACATACATATATATTTATTTTACGGAGGAATATCATAATATTTTGAAAAAAATGAAGAGAGGTTAATATTTTTTTAATATCTTTATTATGACATTGTAATTACGAGCTATTTAATGAAAATTGAATGATCCATAATAAATTAATTTAAAATTTTTTGTTAAAAATTTTAGAATTTTTTTAAATTTATTTTTATTATAGATTATTCAATTTTGATTGAATCATTCATAATTTCAATATTAAGCTTTGTTTGAAATACTAAGGTGGCATTTGATTTGATTTTTTATTTTTTATTTTATATGTTTAATGTTCTAAAATTTCAAAATTTGGAACTAAAAAATGTTATATTTTTCTTATTTTGAATTAAAAATACTCAAAATGATTTTTTACCATTTTTCATTTTATGTGCAAACTCATTTTCTATTTTCTAAAACAAAATTTGAAAACTCGAATGACCAAATGCACTTTAAACTATTTTTTTTATTTTCAAAAATTTAAAATAAAAAATGAGCTCAAAACAGAAAATAAAAAATAAAAAATAAAATAAATGAGATCTAAATTTTTTTAAAATAATTTTAAAAATTTTAAAAATAATTTTAATTTATCTTTTATTACATTAATTATAAAATTATATTTTTCATTGCTCTAAACAAATCACATGTAACTCACTTTGACAGTGATGTTAAACCAACAACGCATCATGCGGCGATCCTTTTCTGAATTTATTATTTTCCGGCTGTGCCATGGCGATGACGTGTACAATTGTAAAAAATATTTACTCCAACCTCTGACAATTGCCATTTGCGAGTGGTTTTTATTACGCCTCGATTGTCCCGTCTCGAGCGGGGAGTACTTTCCTTTGCCCGTTTTGGCCCTTAACGGACTCTGAAATTTCGAATCTGCCCTGTTCTTTTAGCAAGCGAAACGCACTTTTGTCTGGCATCAGTTTCTAGAAGAGAACCATGCGCTTTGTCAGCTAATTGTTTTTTTTAATTTTTGAATTTTGATTTTTGAATTCCGATTAGTGGATTACATCACACATTTAAAAAAATTTGAAGCATTGGGTGGCCATCGCCAGGTGTCAGTCCGCTAGAATTCGAACATCGAAGTGGTGTTTTTAAGCCGGATGGCCCGTTTGGACGTTAAAAGGACAAAATTTTGTCAATTTTGGCGCTGTTTGGAGAAGGGAGGAAAAGGTTAAAAAAAAAAAAACTAATTTTTGGGAAAAAAAATCTTAAAAGTTGTGTTTCGTAAAATCTTAAAAGTTGGGGAAAAATTGTGATTTTATGTATGATAATTTCTTTTATATTTGGTGAAAATTTAAAAAATTATCAAAAATTAGTTAAAATTAAAAGTTAAACAAAATTAAAAAAAACTAGACAGGTGCCAAACGGAACCCAAGAGTGTGGTTGGAGTTGGGAGAATTATCCCATACGCTAAAGCTACGTTTGTTGTGTAGATAAAAGACGCCGGACAGGATTAAACGACTGTGGAGCCTACAAAAGTTACGTTTGTCTGTTACCATAAAGCATAAGATTATATATTTGGTGTGGGTAGTTTCTCCGGCGTTTTGTGTGGGATAAGAAATCTTTAGGGAATGGTGGTATTAATAATACTCTACCTTCAGATTTGTTTCCTGTCAAGATCCAAAGGTTTAAAATTATTTTTTATCACATCACATGTTAAATCACATATTTTATCCCACTTTATATCTCACCAACCAAACACAAAAAAATAATGGTACATAAAAATTAATCACATCTTATATTCAATCTCATATATTCTTATATATTATCCCATGGTATTACTTATCTCACGTTATCCAATCCCTCAAAACAAACAAAGAGGGTGTTTGGGATGCAATAAAACTCTCAAAAACTCTAAAATTCTCTACTACTTTTACACATTCACACTTATTACAACTCTAAAAAAAAATTACATAACTTGAGTTCGATTAATAGAATAGATGTAATTTTTTTTTTAACGTGACCACCGTCATACAAGCTACCAAACAAGACCCATTGTCAATATTTTTGAAAAGATTTGAAAATTGTTCCGACGGATTTCAAAACTGTTCTGACGGATTTATCTGCAAAAGTTAATATTTTTCATTATTCATCTCTGAAAAATATGGTTTGTCACCAAATACCCAAATATCACTCAAACCACATTTTTTATTATTTTTCATTATTTTTCATCACACCAAACAAGTGTTACAGTCTATATAAAAATGAAGGTTTGGTTTGGCTACTTGGAAAATTGACTTTTGATTTTTTTTAAATTTTTCTATCCTATATAACTTTTTATTAAAATTTGATTTTCTTTTAAGAAATTACTTTTTAAGCGTGCTATTTACAATCGTAATAATTCATAGGTAAAATTCTATGTCCATTTAGATTAAAACTATTCATTTTAGTTTAAAAAAAAAAGTAACGGAAAAATTAATTCTTTTTGTTAATTTTTAACCAAACAAAAGTGAATTAAATTTTTTTTTTTTTATGAATGTAATTAAATGTTACCACTTCTACAAAAAATAAATTTTGGTAAAAAATTGATGTGAGATAAAAAATGGTTAAAAAGAAAAAACAAAATGTTGTTTTATTGTCAAACGAAATCTAAATATTGTGCGAACGTAAGCTATATTATCGTGTATGTTTAATTTTTCATTAAACTATATTTGAATATTATGGTAAAAAGTTAGTAAGAATTTGATAATAAAAAAATAGTTAAATTAATTTTTCACTTATAAATGCTCATTTAATCTTCTTCTTACCCAAAATATCCTATCACCAACAAAAAAAAATAATAATAATGCTAATAAACAAAATTACAAAAAATTAACTATGCATCCCAAATATTAAAAACAAAAAAATTAACTTTCTAGCTTGAGGATTTTGTTCTTTGAACAAACCTAGTGAATATACATAAACTGAGGCTTGGTTTGGAAATAAAAAAAAAAAAAAAAAAGTTAACATTTTTAGTTTTTTAGTTTTTGGTTAATTTGGCAGTTTTACTATTCATAGTTTAAAAAAAAAATTAAAATGTAAGAAGGTAAGTTTAGTCATTTTAGAAAAAGACAAAAAAAACTGATTAACTAGTAGCTGAAAATATGCCAAACGGAGCCTGAGTCTATTAAATAATTTTCATCTGATTAGGTGGACATCAATATCTATGCCAATTAGGTAAAATCAAAATGAGTTCCAAATAAGAGTAAAGATGTGTTTGAAGGTATAAGTTTTAGTAACTTTTTAGTATTTTTTGTCAAAAATTGTTACTTGTAATTCTTAGTGTGTTTGGTGAATTAAGTAACAATTTTTAGTAATTTTTTTACTAAAAATTTTTGACAACTTTTGATAATTTTAATAATTTTTAATAATTTTTGATAATTTTTAAGTTGAGAAATTACTATAATTGAGTAGAAAAATCATAAAAATTAATGACTTACCAAACAATCAAAAATAAAAAAAAAAAAAATTGATAAATTTTTATTAAAAATTATACTTCCAAATGTTCTCTAAATATTTTTTATTTGGTCAACATATTTTAAAATTCTGCAAATCAAAGTTGAAAGCAGATAATTTTAACTGTTTTACTTTTGAACTTTAATTCCAGGGTAGCATATGGCGATCTCAATTGTAAGGATGACAACATTGTCTCAACTTAAAATAGTAAATGCAAAATACGATAATTCATAATATAATTATTATTTTTAATTTCTTGAACCTTCAAAAAGCAAAGTGTTTATACTTGAGGAATTAAGAGCTGTTTGAATATCTTTTTGGGATAGATTGAGATTAATCGGGGCATATTCGAATCGGATATTAAACTTAAGGTAGATCGGAGCAAAAGTAATCCTATCTCCGTATCCGATTCAATATCTGATCTTTTTCTTTAAAATTTCGAATCTAGTCCAGTCTTCCAAAAAATAATCGAATCCTATATCCATTTAGATTGAATCACGAATCGAATTTGAGCAGATCGACTGAAATGGCCATTAGGGATGTCAAAATTACCCGTACCCGTTAGGTACCCGTTTTACCCGCCCCGTTTGGAGAGGGTATGGGGACACTAAAACGGGGACGGGGACGGGTATAGAGTTTTTGAGGTAATCCCCGAACGGGAACGGGGATGGGGATGAGTAAGACAGTCTCCACCCCGCTCCGTACCCGTGTAAATTTAAATTTATATATTTTATTTTAATATTTATTTAATATATATATTCCCCTTTCTCCCAAAACCTCAAGCTCACCACTGGCTCTGCCATCGCCACAAGATCATTCACTTGCAAGAGCCAGAGCAACCTGGCGGATGCGTCCCGACCTAATAAGCGTTTTGATTTTCAGTAACCCCAAATTCTTACTATCATCTATCACGACTATCTAATTTAATTAGTTTTTGCGTTTGAGTTTCAGCTAAAGTTCAAGAGCTGTCTGTGTATAAGATCAACGAGCGAGACCGTGGAAGCCCTGCTATCCTTCGATTGAGCCAGAAGCTTGTCAACTCTCTTGGCAATCTCGTCCCTTTCACCAACAAAGTAAATCCCTTCCCATCTCTTTTTACGGGTTCCTACTATTTTCTTGACATTTTTTTTTTCTCGAGAAACAGATCTATACGATAAGATCGATCCAAAATTGGATGTTACATGGTTCTAGCTGAAGTGTTCATTATCTTTGGCATCCCAGTGGCCGCTCTTGCCAGGTTTATTTAAGCGAGTTCACTAGTTCAGAGTTCATATTACAATTGCCAGCACTAAGCTTGACATGTGATATAGCAATGGTTCAGACATGTTTCGCTAGGAAAATAAATAAGCAACCAAACAAACATATAGTCTTAATTTGCTGTAGAAGTTTATGCATTGAAAGTTCGATGTCAAAATAGTTTCTTTTATTTGCTGCAATTTGTTCAATTTGGTATCTCTTGATTGTTGAAGCTTGGAGACACTTTCTTATTCCGATTTTTGTTCTTCCTGTTGTTGAGTGTTTTTGCTTCCTGTACTAGTTGTTTAATGCTCTACTGGCACTCTGTTTTTGGCTTAATGTTGTCCATCTTGACTATTCTTTGATGGTTAGACTTGTTATTAAGTTTGATTATGATTGCTAATTTGATGCAGCCATGACTTCGGAATGCAGAAATAGTTCATGTTTAATTTATGTTTATAAATTTTTGAAAATTGGTAACGAAATATATAATCTAAACCTATTTTTTTTGTTAACAAAAAATGAAAATTTAAATAGAAAAATCATATTTTCACACTCTTTTTTTTATAAATATATTGTCAATCCTAAATTTTTTTCCATTTTTATTTTTTGAAGTCTTTAAAAATTTATATATCTAAATATCTCTCTCTTCATATTTTTTTGAAGTCTTTAAAAATTTAACTTGTTGTATGATGTTCATGAATAAAATTAAAAATAATTACACAATTAATAAAATTAAAGTTTTTATTTTTTTATTGGTAATTTTTTTAATTTTTAATTTTTATTGGTAATTTTTTTAGGATTAGTAAATGGATACTCAAGATGGCAATATTCCGATGGCTAGTAGTAACACTCCAATGGGAACTGATGAAGAAGCCATACTACTGAATGACCCAATTGATGAATCTCCAACTGATTCTTTTACTGATGGAATTCCTGAATCTGAAAATATTGAATCTGGTAAGAAGAGAAAATCAACTTCTGTTGTTTGGAATCACTTTGAGAGGGTAATAATAAATGGGAATCCTAAGGCACAATGCAACTATTGTGGCAAAAAACTTACAGCAAAGCCTAGAGATGGGACTTCTCATTTACATGATCATATAAAGTCATGTCCTAGAAGAACAGTTAGAGATATTAGACAACATATATTGGTGAGAGAACAAAAAAAAGTGAATGGGAAGGATATTGTAAGTAATTATCATTTTGATCGAGAGCAGGTTAGAAAGGATTTAGCTAGCATGATCATTTTACATGGTTACCCAATGTCCATCGTTCAACACTATGGATTTCGAAAATACTCAGCTGGTCTCCAGCCTTTGTTCAAGGTTCCTACTCGAAATACCATAAAAAATGACATTTTGAAGGTTTATGAAGAAGAGAAATCAAAGACTATGAAACTGTTAGAGAGAAACGGTAGCAGGATTGCAATAACTACCGACATGTGGACATCTAGCAACCAAAAGAAAGGATATATGGCTATTACTGGACATTTTATCAATGACAATTGGGAGATGCAAAGTCGAATTATAAGGTATCAATAACTTAAATTTTTGTTCTTTCCTTAACATAATAACATTGTTATTTATTTTTTAGTTATTAGTTTATTATTTCTCATGTGTAGGTTTACTTATGTTCCTTGCCCACATACATCTGAGGTTCTTTCACGTGTGTTGATGGAATGTTTCATGGATTGGAACATTGATAACAAGTTGTCAACAGTTACAGTTGATAATTGTACCACCAACGACTCAATCATTGACCATTTATTGGGTAATCTTAGTATCTCTTCACTTATGGTGGAAGGAAAATTATTTCACATGCGTTGTTGTGCACATATCCTTAATTTGATTGTTAAAGAAGGATTGTCTTTGATTGGGGATAGGATAGGAAGGGTCAGGGACAGTGTTGCATTTTGGGTAGCATCACCCAAAAGAGACCAAACTTTTAGAGAAGCAGCACGTCAGTTGCAAATATCAAGTACTAAGAAATTAGTTCTTGATTGTCAAACTAGATGGAATTCAACATATTTGATGTTGAGTGTTGCTTTGATTTATAAAGATGTTTTTGACCGTTTGAAAAAGAGAGAGCCTCTTTATAGATGTTTGCCAACTCAAAGTGATTGGGAGATAGCAAAGGTGATTTGTGAGAAACTTGAACTATTTTACAATGTGACTGAGATGTTTTCT
>JAVXUM010000013.1:17514701-17527342 GCA_035590655.1 Pouteria glomerata | reverse complement strand
CATAGGTTGAAGCACGAAATTTACAACTTAAAACTTGAAACTTAAAAACATCCATAGAAGAATAAACCACGAAACTGAGTATGCACATTCGGTTATTTGGACGAAACTTGATGACTAGTGAGTTCTGGCCATTTAGGACTTGCAACAATGAACCTTGCGGGAATCCTTGCTATGGATATCCGGAATGATTCCGAGTAAGTTATACTCGAAACTTGAAACTTAGAAACGTCCACGGAGGACTTAACTGCTTAAACCGAGCATCCATCATCCAATTTGGACAGAAGTTGACAAACAACGAGTTCTAACTATTTGGGACTTATAGGAATGAACCGCGCGAGAATTCGAGTAACAGATCACCCGGAAAGGCTGCAGGAGATTTAGGTTTTTAATTTGATTAAATTTAAATATTTACATTTGACGTTTTGTTGATGATTTTAACTTTAAATTCCTTCTTTATGTTTTTTTAATTTAATTCTTTTTTAGTTCAGGTTTGATGGATTCTCTTATGGTCTTAAACTCGACATTCACTCGAAGATATTATTTTGATTATATTTTGTAAAATTAAGAATTATGTAATATGTATTTTACTAAATATTTTATGGAAAGTTAGGATTTTGTTGGATAATTTTTAGTTGTCGTAGTATGTATTTGAATGCACATAATTTTTTTATATGAATGTACAGATTTATTTATTTTTGTTAATTTTAGCAGAAACAAACAATATAAGATTTGGGTAAAATTAGTTTTGACGAGCGCCTCTAAGCGGTCATCAAAAAGTCTCAAGGTAGGTAAAATGGTTGGATTGTGTGGGTTTAAGCGACCACTTGGAAGCGGCCGTAAAATTTTTAGCGACCACTTCAAAGCAGTTGTCTAAACTTTTAACGACCGCTTTACGACGGTTGCTAAAAGGGTTGTTAGGTGTTGTTGGACTTTTAGACGACCGTTTTAAAGCGGTCGTTAAATGTCTGCTAGCGGTCGCTTCATTTTAACGACCGCTTTTAGACGGTCGCCAAAACTTTTGTCGATCCCAGCAGATACGACCGCTAATAATTGGTCGTTAGGCAGTCGTCTAAACGATAGACGACCGCTTTAGTGACTTTAGACGACCACCTTTGGCGGTCGACAATTTCAATTTTTTTTGTAGTGTTTTTATAATTTTAATTAACCCGACAGATTGACCTAGTGACTCATGAGTTGACCCGATAACCTAAAATTTAGACCGAGTCAAGGTTCAAGTCATATCTGACAACTATGATAAAGATAAAGAAGAGGTTAAAAGAGGTGATTAAGATTTTGCCTGAAAACTGAAATCATCTTGAGAATTATAAATAAACTCGAGGTAGATCGTTTCAATCTTTGCCTTGACCCTTTTTTTTTTTTTGGGTCTTTTAGGCTATTATTATTTTTTTTAATTTTTGAAATGGACTTGTGCTATGCACTGTCTATTAAACTAAATTATAAATAACTGAGCCAAAATGTTAAATAGTATTACTATTAAATAAATTTTGGGCCAAAAATCGTCCCAGTTGTAGGGAGCTCCTACATACCTTCGCCGCCAGTTGGAAATCCATGCGATTTGGCACTTTCCAATGGGATGACCACCGAATGCACGACGAGTACTACACTGAGGTCTGTTCTTGGGTTGATTCGCATTTTTGTTTCTTGCAGCTGTCTTGGCAAGGAGAGCCATAGATCCATCAGAGATTGAAAGAGCATGAACAATCTATCAATAAAATGAAATAAATTAATAAATATATATATTAGCTTTCTTCTTATTTTTTATATAAACATAATAACTTAAATTTTTTATTTTTTATTTACTATTTCTTTTTACAGAGCTTGAATTTTTTATTTCCTATTTTTCTATTTCTTTTTACAGAGGCCCAAAATCCAAAGTACAATTGCATTCCCCCCTCCATTTTTTTTTTTTAAAGAACATTTTTCTATGCAAGCTTGTTTTCTCCGGAATCCCCCACTCACAGCTCCACCAATCAATTAACTCTTGAATGGCCAGTGATGGGCAGATTTAGAATTACTTGACACGTGCAAATAAATTTTTGCAGGCCGCCCTGAATATATGCATATAGGGGTGAAAACCAACCCACCTATTCCTAAGCTATTCTAGAGAGATAAAATAATATATATTTATAATTTTGTGTTTTTATTATATTTTTTATAATATTTTATTTGTTATATTTTTAACTAAAATAATATTATTTTAATTTAATCAAATTATTTGAGAATTGATTTTAATTTTAAATTTTTTTTATCAAATCAAATTTAAATTTGTATAAAAATTCAAATTCAACTCGAACTTAATTCTAAATTTTTCTGCTTAAGTTTATATAAAAATTTGAGCCAAACTAAACTCGTAACTTGAGAAGTTAAAATAAGTTAAAGTTCAACTCGGCCAGCCTCATTTCCATCCTTAGCTGCATAGTCTGTGCTGAGGAGTTTCAAGCCGGAATAAAATGCTCTGCTGTCTTCGAGCTGTCTCAAGCTTTCCTCGTGTTCTTTCAGATGGTGGCACTAGTTGAAGGGGAATCTTAAATCTTTCTCGTTATTGGCGGGTAATCTTTAACTCTCGGTTTCCGCCAACAACAATGCACAGCCTAGACAAGAGATGACGATCAGACCCATGTTTTCGAAAATTACAAAGTAAACAATCAATCAGACAAATCTAGAAAAAAACCAACTCTCTCTCTCTCTCTCTCTCCGGAAACAAGCACACACGTGTGTCCTGACATATTCCTGAACAAAACTAGAGATGCTCTCTAGGATATCACCAAATGCACCATTCATTCCTTCTAAAATCAACCCAAGTGATTCCTCCTTTTAAATTACCCACAGATGTTCCTGGTCTATCCTCTAACTCCCATTGAGTTATTAGTATCCTCTGAGCCAAATTCTTGAATCTTGATCTTCCGGTTTCACAACTCAAGAGATCAGATTCGTAATTTCTTCTGGTCAATTCCATCTTTGCATCTGTATTCTGCAAAAACTTTGGAATTGTGTTGTCTCCATTAGTACAAACAAAAGTAGCAGCAATCTCCCAAAAAATGCAGACTGAAAACAAAGAAGAAAAGCATGCCATGGAAGCTCAGAGAGTGATGGTGATTCAGGATGCATCGAAAGAAGTGAGTTGGAATGCCATCAAATGGCCCCTCCATGGCTTGTCCCTTCAACCCGGAGACTCCATCGCCTTCCTTTCGGTTCTTCACCAGGTTATTAATCCTAGTACGTCATCGCTCATTCCTTCGGGGAAACCAAGTGAGAAATCTCCTGTTTCTTTACCCCAAAAAAAAAAAAAAAAAAAAAAATGGTTGAAAAATCAATATATGAATGATGGAATTGACTTCATGCAGATAAGAAAACATATGGAGAAACCTTTGCAATTACTTCATCAAATCAATTGTTTGGTTATACTCTTTCTCCTTTGTTTGTTAATTTATTGATGTTTTCCTTGCCTTCAGTGGGATACAAATGCAAAGCAGATAGCTCAATTTTCGGTTTAAACCAGAAAATTATCGACCAAGAAGTTGACAAGAAGGTTCAAGAGTATCAAAACAATGAAGAACTCACTGAGATAGTCAAGAAATATCAGATGAACAAGGTAGCAACAAGTCAGCAAACTTGCATTATTGCCATGATAACAATCTCATTTAGTATTGATTTCATAAATGTTTCCTTGACTAGACCAATTGTGCATGAAAACCACGCAGGTTGAGTTCAATATTGAAGTGAATGCAGGACCTTCCCTAAAGGTGGTTGTAGAAGCAGCCAGGAGATTAAGGCCTACATGGGTGGTGCTGGACAGGTCAGAAAGTATACATATATATACCTGTTGACTTAACTGAAGTTCTCCTACCTGCAGAGAGATCAGGACGGTCTAGAGATGCATGGGAGTGTTATATTAATTGTACTGTATTCAGATTTTCTTGTCAGATGCTTGAATTTGTTTTGGTATCATAGAAATGCTAGGGAACAATATATCTTCAAGAATGTAAAGGAGTTGGTATATACCAATAATAAAGCATAATAATCAAGAAACTCTGAGCTATACTTTGCTGGCAACTAAAAAGCAGAAACATTAATAGCTTAAGATCTAACAATAAGTAATTTATAACCTTAATGGCATATACTGCTAAACCACAATGAAGGAAGATAAAGAAAACCTAAAAAAAAATTCAAAACAAGATGTATTTCTCTTTGAATGCGATGCTTGTATCCCTTGGAATTTCAAAAAGAACAAGGGTAAGCATCATATATTTTATTTCTTTCACGGAGCACTTCACGATAGAATTCGAGCACTTATATCCACACGTAAGAGCTCTTTTGATGAGCTACTTCAGGCCACTTACAAAGAAACATAGGGTATTCATATGAAAATCTTCATCATTCTAGATAAGCCATTTCATTAATCTAGATGGCTTTTGCATGCTCTGGAAAGTGGGTGCTAGTTACAATTCATAGAACTAGTAAATTCTAGATTCTACAATTATGCATTAACTCCAAGTGTATCTTCTATTGTTCATTTTTAATTTAATCATCTTAAAAGAAATTCAAAGCAAAACAGAAACTTTCTTTACAAAATAAAAACTATAGTAATGACGGTAGGATTTACTTTATTTTATCTTGTAATACTGATTGCTGTGCAGGCACATGAAGAAAGATTGGAAATACTTTCTGGAGAAGTTCCCGTGTGGGATATCAAGGCTGAGGCGTGACAACAGAATCGAAAAATTAAGAGGACCGAAAGCAATCAAGAAATCTCAGATGCAAATGGCATACAGTGAAATGACAACAGGATCCACAGAGGGTGATGAATTTTTCAGTATTGATCTTTTCACAAGTAAGGATCAAAACTATCATTATGATTTTCTGGAAAAAAAAAAAAAGAAAAAAAAAAAAAAAAAAAGAGAGAAAAAAAATGGAGAAAACGAACTGAAGTTTTTAATTTTTTCATTTTCTTCTGATTCATTTTTTTGTTATTTGTTATTTATTATTATCATTTTTTGGCATCTTCAATGGAAATAAAATAATGGCAAGAGACGCGTCCTTGATAGAAACTTCCTAGGATATATATCACTTCCTAGATTTAGAACCTGTAAGACATTCCGTGATCATTTACACAAAGTGCAAGCAGATAATTTTGTCAAATATCAGAGCAATTTTGTTAATTGTAAGCGTATTGAAATGACCAATATTCTTCCTTCTGACGACTACAGCATTGAGTTCAAGCTTGGGAAGCACTGGAACATCTAGTTCCTGTTTGACCGACGAAAAGTGCACCCCTCCTGATCAAATTGAAGACAGTACAAAGACTGAAAACACTACAAAGCTGAAGACCAAAATTTCTGACAATATGGAAGTTTTAGATGCAACTCCAAACAAATATGAGACTGAAACAACTGAAGGTTGTGGGGAAGTTCCGGATAAAAAACTATCCTTCACACATGAAATTGAAGAAAGTAAAGATCCAAAAACAGAAATTTCAGTCGATGTGAAAGATGTGACAGTTTCAGATGACACTCCTAATAAATATGAGCTCGAAACAACTGAAGCTAATGGGGAAGTTCCAGATCAAAAGCCAACCGCCCCACATGAAATTGAAGAAGGTACAACACCAAAGTCAGAAATTTTTTTCGATACGGAAGATTTAGAAGCCACTCCAAATAAATATCAGATCGAAACAATTGAGATGTTTGGTGATGTTTTAGAACAAAAGCCAACCACCCCACATGAAATTGAAAACAGCAGAATGCCAAAGGAAGGAATTTCTGCCAGCATGGAAGTTTTAGATGCCACTCGTGATAAATACAACATTGAAACAATTGAAGCTAATGGGCAAGTTCCAGATCAAATACCATCGAAGAGCAGCAACACAAAGCACCAGATGGCACCAATCAAGACTGAAGAGTCCTATGACATTAGTTCCATTTGTACAATCTGTAACAATAGGGGCGCAAAGAAAAGCTGGAGAAAGAACTTCACCCATGCAGAGCTCCAAGCTGCTACAAATAGATTTTCACCAGAGAACATTCTTTTTGATGGAGGGTATGGAACAGTGTTCAAAGGCCAGCTAAAAAACATGTCGAAGGTAGCCATCAAGGATCACCGAGACACTGGTTTCCAAGGGAAAAAGAAATTCAACACAGAAGTCCAAACACTCGGCAAAACCAGTCATAAGAATGTGGTCACATTGTTGGGATCCTGCACAGAAGGAAGCCATAGGTTTCTTGTCTATGAGTATGTGTGCAATGGGGCACTTGATCATCATCTAAGAAGTATGATCAATCATACGTACATCTTTTTTAATGCAATTGAACCATCCAACTTAATATTTTTTATAAGAAATCAAACAGCAATATCCCATACATAACTTACATAATTTACTGATGTGATGCAGATAACAGACCTTTACCATGGAGCCCAAGGATGAAAATTGCACTGGGAGTGTCCCAAGGTTTGAACTATCTGCATGCCAACAACATAATCCACAGAGATATAACACCAAACAACATTTTATTCGTGACCCAGGACTATTTACCGCAGGTAATGACTTGAAATTTTGAGAACATAGAATAGTAGTGTGGTAGTAGTGTTTACAGACTTTTCATTCTAACATTCACTTTGTTTCATGAATATTTTTTTTTTTTAACTTGGAGGTTTTGGATTTGAGTTACCACAATGTAACTCAAGTCAGGCCTTAGATCCCAACACCATTGGGACCTTTGGATACTTTGGCACCCGAGTATGCAGAGACTGGGATAGCATCTTACAAGACCAATGTCTATTCCTATGGTGTTGTCCTGTTACAGCTCATCACAGGTTGGACTAACAGGGACGAGAGACTTAAGTCCTTAAAGTCTTCTGCAATGTGTAACAACCAAAGCACTGGACCTTTCTTTCTCCCTTTCTATTTTTCATTGAACAAAATTTTGACCTCCTATCACATAATCTTAGTTTCATCTCTGGACTTGGGAGTTAACATTAAGTACCGATACACAATCAAATCATAATGCGCATAATATAAGAGAAAAAAAATCAACACAAAGAGTTTAATATAATTCGATCGGCACCACCTTACCTATATACATGGATTCAACACCAATCGTTCAACAAGAAAACCCATCTATAATATAAATTTTTGACAGTACCACATCGTTTTTCGACAGTACCACATCATTTTTTGACAGTACCACATGTTTTACAGACAGTACCACATCTTTACAGACAGTACCACATCATTTTTTGACAGTACCACATCGTGTTTTGACAGTACCACATCATTTTTTGACAGTACCACATGTTTTACAGACAGTACCACATCGTTTTTACAGACAGTACCACATCGTTTTATAGACAGTACCACATGGTTAAAAACAGTACCACATGTTTTACAGACAGTACCACATCGTTAAAAACAGTACCACATGTTTTACAGACAGTACCACATCATTTTTTGACAGTACCACATGTTTTACAGACAGTACCACATGTTTTACAGATAGTACCACATCATTTTTACAGACAGTACCACATCGTTTTTACAGACAGTACCACATGGTTAAAAACAGTACCACATGTTTTACAGACAGTACCACATCGTTAAAAACAGTACCATATCATTAAAAACAGTACCACATCGTTTTTACAGACAGCACCACATGTTTTACAGACGATGTCGCATCATTTTTTGACAGTACCACATTGGTAAAAACAGTACCACATGTTTTACAAACAGTACCACATCATTTTTTTATAAAACCACATGTTTTACAAACAGTTCCACATCGTTTTTTGACAATAGCACATGTTTTATTGACAATATTAGAATTTCGGTACTGTCAACACCAATACCATATACCACATCGTTAGAAATAGTACCAGATGTTTTACAGACAGTACCAGATCGTTAAAAATAGTACCACATGTTTTACAGACAGTACCACATGTTTTACAGACAGTACCACATCATTTTTTGACAGTACCATATGTTTTACAGACAGTACCATATCGTTAAAAATAGTACCACATGTTTTACAGAGTGTACCACATCTTTACAGATAGTACCACATGTTTTACAGACAGTACCACATCATTTTTTGATAGTACATGTTTTACGGACAGTACCACATCATTTTTTTATAATACCACATGTTTTACAAACAGTATCATGATGTTTTTTATAGTACCACTTGTTTTCGTGACAGTACCAGTTGTTTTCGTTACAGTACCGCATATTTTCAGGACAGTACCGCATGTTTAGAGGACAGTACCACATATATATGGGACAGTACCACATCGTTAAGCAGCGCGCGATGTCCTTTTTTGGCATTTTGTTGCAAGTGTGACTTATTTACAAACAAGTTTTTTTACTATGACTTAAATCCTTATATTTTGGTAAATAGTGACCGGCTTCCAATTCCCCCTAACTTCAACATCAATTAATTTACACTACTTGTCATTATGTAGATGAACCAAATGAGATCTCAGGGGTTACCAGAAGCTACTGATGAATTATGGACATTAGCTAATGGCCCTACTCCAATAATAAGTCTATATTCAGGTTGCATATCTAATGGTATTCGGTTCCATACAAAAGATCTGGAAAATCGTCGAAGAAGTCAAAATAGTGGGGTGGTAGTTGAAGGAGATCATAGGGGGCAAACTCATGACTTCTACGGTTTTATATGTAAAGTATGGGAAATGAGATATATGTTTAATCATCATGTGATTTTGTTTCAGTGTGAATGGTTTGATACTGGAAGTAGTAAGACTATATGCATGGATGCACATTGCACTGTCATAGATACTGGAAGTCGATGGTATAAAGACGACCCATTTGTTTTACCAGATCAAGCAAAACAAGTTTTCTATGTCAATGATACGAAATTAGGGGGAAATTGGAAAGTTGTACAGCGTATTGAACGACGTGGAATATGGGATATACCAGAAATAATGAGTGAGGAGATACATAATGATGAAATAGGTAATGTGTTCCAACAAGATGAAACGACTGATATTCCTCCTATTGTGATTGAAGATCAAATTGGAGATGAGTTATGTAGAAATGACATTGAAGCTGAAATCGTTCAAAATGACTTCATTAACTCGGAGAGGCGGACGCGTGATGAACCTTTTGGGCTAGATAATTTCATATGTGACGAGGACGAAGATATTGTTGGAATGGAACATAATGTCAATGAAGATGAGTTTGATTATCATTCTGAGTCTGAGGGTGATTATGATTCTAGCAATGATTATGATACAGAACCTTGATTTCATTGTAAGTAAAAAAATAAAGGAGTAATCAAACTTCATCTAATTATTTTTTTTGTTTGAAAAAATCTCTTTCTAAGTTGGAGTTTTTACTAATGTATTATTAATTTATGTTATTGTGTTTTATTTTGTTTCATAATCATTATGATTCTGATTAATAAGAGTGTTTACTAACATGTTCTTTATATATAATGTTGTATAGGTTGTCGATATGCCAGCTGGTAGGAGAATAGGATCGAGTCAGCGCTCGACTACTAATTCCACCCATTCGACTGAGTCACCGGGTGATGATAATGGATCATTACCATTAGGATCACCTGTGACGGGAGATGCACATACCATATCGGGAGGATCACCCTGTGTTGGCAGCAGTAATTTTGTTTTACTATATTTTTTTAATATTTTATTGTTCAATTATATTTATTTGATTATTAATTATTTGGTATTATGACAGCTTCCCCGGTAAGATCACGTTCTCGTGGCCCGACAAAAGGGAAAGGTGTGCTGCGGGAAGTGGATAGAAATAAAGGAGACAAGCTTCGAGTTGAAATATGCTCATTAGCCCATACATTCGTTGGAAAAAATGCCACAAAAATTGCTAACCAACTTGGCGTGCAGATCCGTCTTTCAGCACCATTGCAGGGTGTTACTACTTGGACCCAAATTGATAGGGGCAGTAAGGAAGCCATTATTCAAAATGTGTTGGTAATGCATTATTTCAATTGTGTATTTTTATTAAATTTATATTTGTTCGTGTTTTTGATTAATTATTTGATTGTTACCCATAATATATTACAGCAAATGTTTGACATTAAGGACTTCTCTGAGCCATATGTTCAAGAGGCCATCGAAAAAAAATGTTACTCATTGTACAAAGATTGGCGATTCAAATGGAAGCAAAAGTACTTGGAGTTGTTAAAGGATGGAAAAGACCCTTACGTTAATGCCCCTGACCCGGCAAGGCAAGAGGATTGGAAACATATGATAGACGTTGTATGGAGTTCTGATGGACACAAGGTAATTTAATTGTCTCCATTTTGAATTCAAAAAATATTTAAAAAAGTACATAATTCACTAATTAAGTTATTTTTTAAGAAACGAGCGGCCCAAGCAAAGAGTAATCGTGCTCAATTGCCTTACAATCACACGGCTGGATCCCAATCATTTCCAGCAAAATTATCCCTTCAGGTATTATGTTAGTTTTATCTGTTTTTCTAATATTCATTTTTTAATTTTTAGTTTGAAATTTGCATGCTTTGACTATTTCTTATTGCATAGACTGAGAAGCTTGGAGATGAGAGTCTCCCATTTTCAACATTTTACAAAGACACCCATTGGAGTAAGAAAAAGAATGATTACATTCATCCGCAATGTCAGCAAAATTATGTATGTGTCATATTTAATTTTTTACAATTCTCTTTTCTTATTCCATATCCTATCAATATTATATAATTTCATTTTTTACGTTTCAAACATGTACAGGATGAAATTGTTAGACTCGAGATTGAGGCAGTGGAGTCAGGTGACTCGCGCTATACACCAGAGCAACTCTCTCAGATGGTGCTTGGAGAAAGATCGGGTTATTTGCTCGGGTTTGGGAAAGGTCCAAAGCCATCTTCGTCAATAAGATCTTCGGCGTCATCTAAAGCATGTTACACCGAGCTTGAAAGGCTGAAGACGCAAATTGAGGAACAAAATGAGCGAATGCGACAATACGAGGATGATAGGAGAAACTACGAAGAGAAAATACAAAGGATGGAAGAAGAAAGGAGAAAGATAGAAGAGGAGAGGAGGTCAAAAGACGAGGAAACACAAAAACAATTTCAATTGATTTTTGCAATGATGCGGGATCAGTATAGAGGGGATGGTTCGGGGGGGACATCGACCTGATCTGGTAAGTAATTTTTTTGTAGATTAATTCATATAAATGTCTGTGTTTTGATATGTGTAAATTTCCTTGTTATGGGATAATGTTCATCTTTAACAAAAGATACTAGACTCTTATCACACTTCATCAAGCCTATAGTGCCGACAATATATCACCTAACTTTGGAATATGCTAGCTAGTGTTTTTGCGTTTTGGTATGATGAGGGAGCAAAGCATCCTCTTGATGCTTTTTGAATTTATCATTACTTATTAAAGTGGCTTTGACACAACAATTTTTAGAAAAATCAGAACATAGTGTTGTTGGTACTGTCTATAAAACGATGTGGTATTGTCTGTAAAACAATGTGGTACTGTCTATAAAACGATGTGGTACTGTCTGTAAAACATGTGAACTGTTTTTAACGATGTGGTACTCTGTAAAACATGTGGTACTGTCAAAAAATGATGTGGTACTGTGAAAAAATGATGTGGTACTGTCTGTAAAACATGTGGTACTGTCTGTAAAACATGTGGTATGTCAAAAAACGATGTGGTACTGTCTATAAAACGATGTGATACTGTTTGTAAAACATGTGGTACTGTTTTTAACGATGTGGTACTGTGAAAAAATGATGCAGTACTGTCAAAAAACGATATAGTACTGTCTGTAAAACATGTGGTACTGTCAAAAAATGATGTGGTCTGTTTTTAACGATGTGGTACTGTCTATAAAACGATGTGGTACTGTTTTTAACGATGTGGTACTGTCTGTAAAACATGTGGTCCTAGTGCTCAGCAAGAAGGGTTAACAGTCTACTCACGTTTTACCAATCATTTTTAATTTACATTGCATTCACATTGTCACATTCCTATACCAATATCTGGGCTAAGTACAGGTTCAAACTTACAACATAAATAAGAAGCACAGAACAGAACCTTATTTGTATTTGAAAACTAGCTTTAGTTTTTGGCATCTAATTAAGATGATATTTCATGAACCACAAGTTCACAAATTTCAACTGTATCAGAACATCACAGACTCACAGTATACACGTTCTTGAAAACAAAATAACTCTAATTAGTAATCAGATTATTAGACATACCAAGAAACATTGCAAACAAAAGACATAGGAATGAGAATTTGATTCAAAGAATCCAACCCTAACATACACCATTTTTGGAATGTCTGTACTACTGAAATTGATGAAACTTCAGATTACCTATAGGTGTTGCTCTACCTGAATTTTATGTAGAATTTGATTTGATAGTGTGTGCTACCTGGGTTTGTTTGCTTCCTTTGCAGCTAATCTTAATGACAATTGTGTTTAATTTTGTTTCTGCTTTTGTAATAGCCTGAAGATGGTTGTAGCAGTTGTATTGTTGAGGGTGGGTTCTGTTGTTTACTTTAATGTTTTATTAACTTATTTATTAGTTTGTGAGCTGTTTTTTTAGATGACATTTGATACCAAAAAAAATTGACAGGCAATGT
>JAVXUM010000013.1:17474485-17488446 GCA_035590655.1 Pouteria glomerata | reverse complement strand
ATTCAATTTGTAATAAATGTAAAGATATACAAAAATTAAAGAAGAAAAGTTAATACAATAGAATTCACGACAAATTATATTGTCAGTCCTTGAAAGAAAATAAACCCTTGGGATTTACAAAAGTATGAAAATAACAATAACAAAAACAAAAAAGACGAGCCAGATCCAAATAATTTTGTGTTTCTAATCAGTAAGAATAAATTGTAGTTGATGGTAAGTCATTAGGATATTCAAGAGTAATGTTAAAAGTAAGTATTGATGTATTAAGAATCATAATAGCGTAGCTATTTAAGAATTTTATTGTTCCATTTTCAATTGTAGACTTCCATATCTTGTATAGCCTTTTCAATATAAACAAACATAGGCACATTGGTAATATAAATAAACAAAGGCACATTGGCTCTGAGTCCGGAAGCTGACATTACTCCTCTTGATGTTATCCAAAGATCAAATCTAGATTGTTAAATTAAAATTCGATCGTCTAGATTTATTTATATATTTTTAATTTAAAATCACTTAAATAAATCTAAATAGTTGAATTTCACTCTAACAATTCTGAAACTTGATATCACCTGACTCACATCGCATTCCATTCCATTCCATTCATCTTCCTAATTATTCTTTACAGTTCGCTTATATCATTTGATTCTGATAACGAAATGACAACCGTCAAGAAATTACAGAACACACAAGCACTAAAATTACTCAACCAAAAGGATCCCACAAATATTTGAATATATATATATTAATTACAAATGCATCATGAAAACAAGGCCTACCACCAAGCTCGGGTAAGATCAGCAAATTCATTTCAGTTACACCAGCAAAACCTCTCTCTCTCTCTCTCTCTCTCTCTCTCTCTCCCCCACAGAAACTCAGCATAGGAAGCACCAGTGCTAGCCCCAACAGTGAAAGATCCCCAACAAACACAATGAGAGTTTTGCAGCCTACAGAATTAATCAACAGCTTTACCATTTTCCTACAAATAAAATCCAGAAAGAAAAAAATACACACTCCCAAATTCCCAATCATGTTACACCCAATAATGAACTTTTCAATGCCTGGATTCTTGGCCTTGACAAATTACATGTACAACTACCTAAGAATAAGAGTTGCATTGAAATGCAAGAGATGCTACGTACTTTCAAAGGACAAACAACGCAGAGCATCCCCAATTCCGCCCGTGCGGTGGTTGAATAGTGTGCA
Organism: Pouteria glomerata; assembly: GCA_035590655.1. Lineage (NCBI taxonomy): Eukaryota > Viridiplantae > Streptophyta > Magnoliopsida > Ericales > Sapotaceae > Pouteria > Pouteria glomerata. The sequence continues at coordinate 17,487,240 of JAVXUM010000013.1, read as the reverse complement.
TTAACCAAATTCCATCCACCACACACTATGTTGGTTAGACACCAGGTTGTGAAAAGGGACATCGTCTCTACCTCCGTTGCTTTTTTGATGGAGTCTCTGTTTGTGTCTCGGCCTGCCAAAAAAGAGAAATATTCGGAAACAAAAATCAAAATCAAGAAAAATGCTAGAAAGGAAAAAGAGTTGCATATAAATTTTAATAAGATTGAGAATGGCTTTTGTCCTTTGGATATGATTGAAAGGGAATACGATTTAGAGGTGAAAGTCATAACGTGCTGCTGTTTATTACAGTTCCCAAATTTCAATAAAAAGGAGTGAAATTTCATTTATTGCTTCAAACTAATTACATGTCAGCTATTTTAGTTGTTCAATTGTCAATCCTTGAAAACTATCAACATTTTGTAAACTGATGGAACTCAACTTGATGTTGACAAAAATATAGAATGTGGCATGTTGATCACAGCACTTCTGGTTTGGCTATGAGAACTAGGATCCATTTTGGAACTACTCAGATTTTACCCCAATATATCCTATTGTATCAAGAGAAGATGAGGGAGATTTGAAAATCCAAGTATTATTGAAGCAGTTTCAGCTTTATATCTGGGTTGCGTGAGTACTGCTATAGTAGTTCCTCCCCAACTCTCCAACTGATTATTGTCATCAATTCTCTACACTAGTTGGTACCAGAGCATGCTAATTTTCATACTCCTCTCTCCTGTTGTTGCTTGAAAATGCCTCCAAGATGTAGAAGATGCAAACCAAGGCCAATCAACAATCCTGTTGATACAAGAGAGGAGACGAATCAATTAAGGAGGCAAGTTGAGATCACCCAATGTTTGGCTCTAATTAAATCCTCTATTAATGATGATGATGGTCTCAAGTCAGAGAATTCTTTTGAGAATACATTCCTCAGGCAAGCTCCTTGTGGAGATTCTCTGATTCGGGATGACTGAAGATGGGAAGCTAATATCAAGTACTCTTTAAGATGGAGATTTAGGCTCCATTTGGTTTGCTTTAGACCTTTGAAAATCTTTAAAAGTTATTCATTTTTATTTCACCAAACATATTATGAACCTACAACTTATTTTACTTTCTATCACTCCAAACTTGTCTTAATTGATTTCAATTAGGAGAAGATGAAGTCAAAACTCAAAGAAAAGTTTCCACTATTTAATTATGCTTAGATTATATTTCAACGTCTACATAACATACGGCAATGAAATAATCCATGGATGATTATACAGGATAATTTTATCAAACTAGTAGCCAAGCATCACCTTGTGCAGAGTAAGAGCAGTTAGTTACATTACCTAAGCAACCTATGTCAAAATCTGCATCATGTTTTAATCTCCATATGTACGGTCAGTTCCAGTGGCTTAGTAGAGAAACAACATAAATCTGGATTTTGATCTAGAACTACCGTAGACAAATTCACTACCATACCCATAGTTATCACAATTGTACAAGTTGCGATATGAATTGTATGATTTGAGTCAATTCCTTTGCCAAGCAATTCGAATCTATAGGTTGAATCAAAATCTGTTATGAACCGGAGTGAACTGAAGACAAATCTCTGTGAATCACAATGTATCACACAATTCCGACAATCCTTGCGATTTTCGTCGTTGCCTCTGCACGTTGGATATGGATTGTGTTTGTCTGACCGACAATTGTAAAACTCAAATTTTTCCCCCTTTTTTCCCCCAACTATGGCATCCCAAAGGTCGTTTCAGAGAATCAAAGAGCTATCTACGCTTATATATGTCGAACAGAAGCTTTTGAAGCCCAAACAAAACTCTTCACTTTTTCTTCTTTGGCATTGTCACTGATTCTCTGGCTTCCACACCAAATGTCAATTAACAAGGCAAATTATGATCTATGAAAACAATTTGGTGGCAATCTGTGTAGAGAAAAAAACCACAAGATAAATTCACAAACGATACTACTGAAAGAAAGCATCTTTTCAATTCCTACAATGGAACAGATCCTCGAATCCACTCCCCTCCTCCTAACCCCATGTGCACACATGAGTACCCAAAAATAAATAAACAAGGGTATAAAAAGGACTGATTTCCACAAATTAGAAAATTCAGTACTGAGATGTAACGCTTGACGCAAGGGAAAATGGTATAGAAAACAAAGACTCGAGCTTAATGCGTTGTCAACTATATTGATACTGTTCAAATATATACATTTGGGAAAACTAGACACTCATAACTCAGAACCTGAATCTCTATTTATAGTAGTACAAATTTAATACAAAATAGGAATAGAAACTACACTAAATAGGAGTGGAAATCAAGTTCTATACTAAATAGGAATGGAAATCATCTATATTAGATATGAAAAAAACCAGAATAAAACTTACATATCTATGGTAATAATTTTTCACTTTTAACACTACCCCTTAAGCAAGAATGCATATATCATGTATTCTAAAATTGTTACAAATATATTTAACTCGTGTACAAAATCGGTTGAACTGCAGTGAAATTGGCTGCTGCCTTGCTGGTCTCCAACTAAATTGGTGGCTGGATTGCAGTGAAACAGGTTATTGGATTGCAACATCTAATTGACTTCTTGGAATCTGGAACAGTTGACTAGGGCCAGCTTTGATGGTGAAACTCCATTGACTTCTCAAAATTTAGAATAGCTGACCATGATAAACCTACAAACTGTGAATACACTATTGAGATTAAAGGGTTTGACATCTCCACTCTAATACAATGCAACTAAGAAGACAAAAAATAACCGAATGTGTAGACAATGAACAACAGCCACTTCGATGACTGGAGAAAGGCAATGAGACAACTGAAGAATTGAATTGGATTAAATTGGAATGGCCATTCGAGGTTGGAATAAACTTGAACAGGCTATTTTCGGTTTAATTTGGAATAAGATATCCTGGAACCAAATATTCTAGATTAGAACGAAATATCCTCAAACTACAACTGGACAATGTTGAATAGGGTAGTCCTGGATTTGGAATAAATGGGAATAAGTTATTCTGGTATTAAATACCAGAGATTGTAGATCAACAAGATACACAGCCTTGGCAACGGCTGCCCTGATCAGGATGAGATGAAACAATAGAACACTCCCTGAAACTCACCAGAGGGAGGTGACCCTAATGGAAAATGACAAACCCGACCTAAGATTTGACGCATCTTCATAAGCTGTCAACTAAAACAGGCATGGAACTGCATGAGATACCTGCCGGTGATGGATCTTTTATACGGCACTCACTGGACGGTGACAAACCTTCTAGTGGAGATTTACCAAAATAGCGACTGGATCGAGAAGGGGTGATGACTTTCTCCTCAGCTCCTCAGCTACAATGTCGTTGTGAGACTGGGAAGCTATAATGCAACAGGGATAATATATTAGCAATAGAATATAGTGGTGGCGGTCGCCATAGACTTCTGAACACTCAAACAGTGGTAATCTAATGGAATTGATGCCATAATAGTGATGTAGTGAGATTTGGACTTCTCTTTCCCCTTTTTTCAAAAGGTCAGCTTCTTTCTCCCACTTTTTTTCTAATCTAAAGTTATTGGACTAAGATTGGACAACAGCAGAGAAAAATTGATCTTTGAGAGCAAGATGAGAGTACTCGACAGGCAGTAAAAAGAGTCATCTGTGGCCCAAGCATCATTCAATTGAAAGTCTCACAGGTGGATTTTTTGCTCTGATATAATATCAAAATATAGAGATTTGGGAAAAATTACACCCCCCTAACTGGGAGCCTTAGCCACTATTTATGATAATAGAAATCCAATACCAAATAGGAATAGAAATAACAAAACTATACCTAGTAGAAATGTAAATAAAATCCGATACTAAATAGAAAAGAAATCAAGTCCTATTCTAATAGGAAAATAAATAAGAATAAAACTTAAATATCTATATAAACAATATTTATTACTTCTAACAAATACTTTCATTTCAGTTCCACTTTCAGGCATACAAAGCACCACTACTGCATATTTCCTTTCAATTAGTTAGTTGATCCTTAGAGAGAATAAATAAAATAAGCACCCACCAACTACAAGAGATTGTATAATTCTTATGACAACTTGTAAGTATATATCCATTAGACAATAAATTATCAAGGTAAACAATGTGTACCACATTCGAGAGCTGCTCACGGATGTAGGCCATTGATCTCAACATGGCACCTAGTGTATCCCTTGACACCTGAAATTTAACCTCTGATTCTCCTGATGTTGTCTCAGTATCTTGGAGCTGAAAAGATATGACGGAAGAACGTTCTACATCAAATGAATTACTAAATACGGTAACAGATGTCAAGGGATGCAACAAAAGATGCCACATCAAATGAATAGCCAATCACAGTAACACATGACGAACAATTTCTACTTTTCCATAAATAGTGTGTCAAACATTCATGAATCAAATACTTTCCCACGCACAAAAGAGATCTGAATATTGTTTAAGCACTATGGGGTACTGCTAACTGATGCAAATCAGAATATTATTTTATTTTAGGATTTATTTTGGTAGGATTTTTATTGGAGATTTTATTTTGATCTAGGTTTAGCCTATATAAAGACCTTGATTGTATTGAATGGCTTGATTTCATGATTGAGGTTATTGACTGAATGGCCATGGGCCCTGTGTTTCTTGTCTTCCTTGCTACTTCTCTGGCTCGATTCTTCTCTCTTACTTGATTTCTTCTTCTTCTTTGCTATTATCTTCTATGTTTGCATTACTAACTATAATAAACAAGACCAGCATGAGCATACAATAAGCAAAATCAACATCTAGGGAGGAATTTTTCTTCCGAGTGCCTGTCCTATTGTTCTAATTATTTTCTGTGAACCACATAAATAAACTGCTTGGGTCAGCCAATGTGAGAATGCTAGGAAAGGTGGACCACGCAATAGGCAATCATATTTATTTTGATAGCCAGACAATCCAGTGTACTTACAAGAAGAGAATTTTACTGAGAAATGTTAGCAATGAAATATAAATAATTTTAGGGTGGCGTCACATACTATTGAATTTTAGTAAGTACAACAAATATAAGTCATATATAAATGATTTCAAATACTGCCTCATTTTAGACATATCTAATTGATCTCACACACTTCCACATTTTAGATAACAATACTCAACATGTGAATTACAGGATATTTTATCACTCTCATAAATTGAATACCTATTTTTGAGAGAAAATAAGTCTAAATAACTAAATAAGTAATAAAATTACCCCCTCCCCCTATTAGCTAAAACTTTTAGATGAGATGGTGGCTATAGTTTAACATGAATTAGAGCTAGCAAATGTGATACGGAACAAAAATTAAAAGCAAAGAAAGAAACGAAAGAGAAAGCAAAGAAGAAGAAGTAGAAGAGAAGAAACAGATAAAAATGCAGCTGTAGCTCAATATTCAATGATATCCAAAAATCTCCCCAAATCCTAATAACTTAGCCCTTTAAATAGGCTAACAAACCCTAAAAAAATAAATGAAGATAATATCAAATCAAAAAATCCCACTCTTAACAAACTTCCTAAAATAAAATAAAAATAAAAATAATAATAATAAAATTATTAAAAATGACTCTCTGATGTCCTCATCAACTCTCCGGAGCTGAGAAGAACTCGGCTCTGTCGAGTGAAAATTGAACCAAGGATGTTATCAGTCTATCACCTAGCCACAAGCTAAGATATTGTGCTACCTTCTTCTGACACTCGTAAACGCGCGTGGGAGGTAATTTGAACCTGGCATAGCCCGTTGCCGAAGACGAAAGATCCTACTGACTACGATAGAACTCCAAAGAATCAGGATCAATGCGTCGCAGGGTATCACCAGAAATCCAGGTGCAATCTAAATCAGGTCGACCCACCCAATGAACCAGATAGTGCTGAACCACTCCTTCCTTAGTAAAAACAATTTGGTCACCTATAACAGTATCAATTTTATCTGTGTGTGTGGAAGCAACAGGTGTTGGTGTGGGTAGGGAAATAGGTTCAAGGTCAAAATCAAGCTCATAATCATGTTCAAGGTTAGGTTCAACACTGTCATGGTTGAGCTTGGCTTGAAAAGGAACAAGCTCAGGGTGAGACTTATCTGGAGAAGAGGCAAAAGGATCAATTGGGTTATAGGTCTTCGACATTAAATGTATAGGTAAAACCAAATTCTGGTGGAATATCAATAACATAAGCATTTGGACCCACCCGTTTTAAAATTTTGAAAGGACCAGCACCGAGGATGCAATTTGGAACTAAGCCCAGATGGACGCCGTTTCGAACGAATTTGAACCATAACAAAATCCCCAACATTAAATTCAATATGCCTTTTATGTGTGTCAGCCCGAAGTTTGTAAGATGCATTACTTGCTTCAAGTTGTATGTTGATCTCAATATGTAAGTCATGTAAATATTGTGCAAAAGACTCAGTGGTCATAGACACAGGGGAATACAAAGACATAGGAATCAAGTCTAATGGTTTCGTAGGTTTGTAAACGTGCACAATCTCAAATGGACTTATACCTAATGACCTATTAACAGAGCTATTATAGGCTAGTTGGGCTATAGGAAGGATCATATCCCAATTCTTAGGGTTTTCCTTAACCAAACATTTGAGAAGGTTTCCTAAACTACGATTGACTACCTCGGTTTAGCCATCTATCTGAAGATGGTAAGCAGCAGAAAACTTCAATTTAGTACCAACTAAGTGAAGCGCATATCCCAATCAAACACAATAGTCTTAGGAAGACCATACAATTTGACAATCTCATCAAAGTATAACCGCGCTACCTCAGAAGCATCAAATGTTTTACAAGGAATGAAGTGGGCCATTTTGAAGAAACGATCCACAATAACAAAAATAGAATTCATGTTTTTTAGGAGTGCGAGGAAGACCAAATACAAAGTCCATGCTCACATCTTGCTATGGACAGCTAGGGACAGGAAGGAGTGTATAGAAGCCAGTGTTTTGTTTCTTCTGTTTAGCCATCTGACAAGTACGACACTGACTAATGATTCTAGCCACATCCCGTTTCAAACTAGGCTAATAAAATTGACGCTCAACTTCCTCTAAGTCTTATTATGCCCAAAATGATCAGTGAGACCACCTGCATGAATCTCCAGACTATGAAATCACGAACAGACGTCCTAGGGATGCATAACTTATTAGCTTTAAAAAGAAAACCATCCTGAAGGCGAAAGTCACTAGAAGGGTCAAACTGGCCCTCCAGCACAGGCATATAGATGTCCTTAAAGTTAAAGCATGACATGTAATCTTCCTTAAGCCTATCAAAGCCTATGACCTTTGACACTCATGACAATTAACAAGGAGATGCGTCTACGTAGAGCGTCAGCGGCCAAGTTCTCAACTCCTTTCCTATGTTTTAAAAACAAAAGAATAGGCTTGTAAATACTCACTCCAATAATCATGCCTATAATTAAGCTTTCTCTGAGTGTTAAGATACCATAGGACTTCATGATCAAAGGAGAGTACAAACTCTTGAGGGAGTAGGTAGTGTCACCAATGTCGTAAAATCTGTACTACCGCATATAGCTCCTTGTCATAGGTAGAATATCTTCACTTCGCCTCACTTAATTTCTCACTAAAATAGGTGACAGAGTGACGCTCTTGGCTAAGAACACCACCTATACCTATGCCTGAAGCATCACACTCTATCTCAAACACTTTAGAAAAATCTTGAAGGCGCATCACAGGGGCCTCTGTCATTTTCTTCTTTATAGCCCTGAAAGCCTTAGCAGCTTCTTCCATCCATTTAAAGTCACCTACTTTCACACACTCCGTTAAAGGAGCCATGATTGTGCTAAAACCCTTAATGAAACGGTGATAGAAAGAGGCTAACCCATGAAAATTTCGAACCATGAAAATTTCAAACATCATGAATAGATGTAGGTTCAGCCCAATCTACAATGGCTTAAACTTTTAGGGGGTCGATAGAAACCCCGACAGAGAAGACAATGAAACCTAAGAAAGAAACTTTATCGATAAAGAATGAACACTTCTTCAGATTGGCATACAATTTTTACTTCCCAAGAACAAAACAAACCTAAGAAAGGTGATCCACATGTTCCTCTTTAGACTTGTTGTACACAAGGTTGTCATCAAAATAGACCACTAAAAATCGTCCCATAAAAGACCTAAGTGCTCGGGTCATGACTCGCATAAAAGTACTAGGGGCATTAGAGAGCCCGAAAGGCATTACCAACCACTCATAAAGACCATCCTTCGTTTTGAAGGCCGTCTTCCACTTGTCTTCCACTTTTAAAATCTATCTTAGAGAAAATTGTGGCACCTACCATCATGTTGAGCATGTCATCTAACCTAGGAATGGGAAAACGGTACTTTACAGTGATCTTATTTATGGCTACACACATCCTCCAATAGCCATCTTTCTTTCGTGTCAGAAGAGCTAGGACGGCACAAGGGCTTAGAACTTCACGGACAAACCCTTTATGAAGGAGCTCACCTACTTGCTACTGTAGTTCAGCATGCTCACAAATATTCATCCTATAATGGAGTGTGTGCTAGATATCATGCAGAGGAGGCAAGTGATCATGTAAATCCTCAAGGAAAATATCTTGAAAATTTTGAAGTACCTGATAGGCCTCTTTAGGAATCAAAGGCTGAGAATTTGAAAAAACTTTTGTCACGACAACTGCAAACACGATAGACTCTTTAACAACCTCACGCTCAAATGTTTTTGGGCTAATAATATGTAACCCTTTTGTTTCCATAACCTTCTTCTCCCTATAGGAATTTTCTTTCCTTTAAATACAAAGGAACATGAATTTGTACGACCTTGAATGGGTACATCCATATCAAACAACCAAAGTCGGCCCAAAATTATGTGACCAACATCTATGGGAATTACATCACACCAGATATGATCCTTATACTCAAGAAATTGAATGGGTACTAAGCAACGCTCTTTCACTCCTACAGATGAAGTATCAACCCAAGAAATATTATAAGGATTAGGGTGAGAAATGGGTTTCAACCCCAGGTGAGAGCTCGTACTCATAGAAACAAAGTTAATGCAACTTCCACTATCAATGATGACTTTACACGGCTTACTATTAATTTTGATAAAGGTATGAAAAATGGAATGACGAGCCAGCCATCAGCCTCCTTAGGTTGTGTTACAGCACAACGTACTACACCTAATCGTAAGGAATCAAGGGTGCCATATGAAGAATCTACATGAGTGGAAAGAATGGAATTTCTAATGCAAGCTAAGATAGTATCACCACAGTCATCCTCTAGATCACCAAAATCTTCTAGATTCGGTTCATAAACTTGTTCTTCTAAATGGTCATCATCAATATGCCCTGAATGTTCTCCAATAACTAAGGCTTTCTTCGGACAATTAGCGGACACATGACCAAATTCCCTACAATTGAAACATTGCACACGGGATGAGTTCCTTGAGGCATTAGTCATTGTAACTTTTCCTTTAGGCTCATTCAATGGTTGGGTACCAGGTGGAGGGGAACCTAAGACTGACTTAGAGTTCGAAGAGGAAGCTTGGTGTGAGGAAGAGCCACTATTGAAACTTGGTCCACTGGGAGTCCTGAACTAAGGTGTAAGCATGATCGAGAGTGGTCACACCTCTAAGAACAAGTTCTCTCTTAAGGTCGTCATGGAGTCCTTGTCTAAACCTACTCAAGGTCATGGATTCATCCTCAATGATATTGCACTGCATTCTAAATTCATCAAACTGAGTTCCATACTCAGTTACAGACTTATTACCTTGCTTAAGATTATTCCACTAAACTAGTACATTAATCTTATATGATCTAAGCAAGTATTTCTCTTGAAGGCGGCGTTTCATTTCATCCCAAGTTCAAACAGGGGGGCGCGTGGCACCTCGCCAAGAGATCTTCGACACTCTCCCAAAATAGCTGAGCATTACCAGACAATATCATACTCGCAAATTTCACTTTTCTGTCTTCTGTGAACCCATACCAGTAAAAATATCGATCCATATCTCTAATCCACTGGCTAAAAATGATAGGTTCTAGACAACCATCAAAAGTAGGGACATCTAACTTAATATTCTTAAAGAGATGTTCCTCTTAACGAAGATAAGTATCGTCTTGAGGGCCAAAATTTCCACAATATCTCTCACAATTCTGAGGAACAGGATTATGCCTACAAGGTACTCTATTGTCCCTTCTACCATGACAATTCAAATTGTCAGGTATATCCGAAAGGTCACCATCCGACAGATTGTGACGTTCTAGGGTTGCTACTCGATTAAGTAAGTTCTGGGTATCCTGACGACTAGCATTCATTTCAGCTTGGAGTGCCGTTATTTGAGTTTGTAGTCCCTCAAGAATTTGGATTATTTGATCATTACCTTTGGGATCACTCATCTTACGAGTTGGTGAGCTATGGGTAAGAATACAACCACTACGCAATTGCATCCAACACTAACTCAACTAACAATGATTGAGATCAATAAAAAACTCAGTTATTGCAAGTGAATGAGCACAAATTCAAGCAAATTTTTTTTTTTTTTTGGGAAGGGGAAATTGCTAAAATCCGAACTCAATATAATGCAACTAGTAGACTAATTTATCTTTCAAAAGTTTAAAAGAAAGGTGCAAACACTAGTTATTAAATTCCACGAATTAGTCAAGCTCAAAATTAAAATTGAAGACAGAGAACTTTTTTTTTTCCTTTTTTTTTTCCAATAGCCAATTAATCGAATAGGAAAGGTAGCAAAATAATATTAGAATGCTATGGATGTAACGAACAATTAACTATGACGGTGGTATAGGTAAAGTAGATTGGAGGCTAATAAAATTGGGTTCAAGGTGATAATATAAATTGAGTAACAAACAAAGGATGTTAAGGTACCACACAAATAGAAATAATAGTAATATTATTAAAGTGCACAGAATGTAATACTAAAGGAAATGTGAGGAACAACTGCACCTAATTTAATATAAAATGGCCCGAAAAATGTCCCGAGTGTCCTGGAAAATATTTTGGAGTGTCCTGGAAGCCACTGGAATCTCACCAGAGCGTCGCCGGCCGGTCGCCGAAAAAGTTGCCGGAGCACTAGTTAGGCCCGAAAAATGTCCCAACTGTCCTGAAAAATGTTCTGGAGTGTCCAAGAAGCTGCTGGACCTTCGCCGAAGCGTCGTAGGCCAGTCGCCGGAGCTTCGCCAAAAAATTCTAAAGTCGCTAGCAAGGTCTCTGGAGGGTGGTGGTGCTGGTGGTGGAGATCCCCAGAGCTGGGTACAGCCCAAAATGCACAAAAATGTATATGGAGGTCTCTAGGATGCGTGAGGCGCCTACACGTGCAGCTACGGTTGCTGCTATGATTGGGGTTGGTTTTCATTGGTGATCGGCAAGGGAAATGACTTATTTTCGTTGATGATCGGCAAGGGAAAGAATAGTTATTGGAAGTGGTTTGCGGGGTGCTTGTTTGCGGCGGATGAAGTTCCTCTGCAAAGGTGAAACATAGCAGGCCTAGGGGTTTTTTTTTTTTTTTTGCTACTGAAAACAGTATTTTTTTTATTTTTTTTCACCAGGGATTCGCTTTTCTTATTTTTTTTCAACCAGAGATTCGCTCTGATACCAAGTTAATGCGGAACAAAAATTAAAAGCAAAGAAAGAAACAAAAGAGAAAGTAAAGAAGAAGAAGTAGAAGAGAAGAAACAGATAAAAATGCAGTTGTAGCTCAATATTCAACGATATCCAAAAGTCTCCCCAAACCCTAATAACTTAGCCCTTTAAATAGGTTAACAAACCTTAAAAAAAATAACTAAAGATAATATCAAATCAAAAAATCAAAAATCTTACCCTCAACAAACTTCCTAAAATACAACAAAAATAAAATTAATAAAAATGACTCTGATGTTCTCATCAAAATGTCTTGAATTCAAATGTTGCCATCATCCCAAAAATACAAAAAAAGTCACTAGTCACGTGTTTGGCCTAGTTAAAGAAAAGTAAGTTTGCCACACATAACAAGTGTGTTAAGAGAAAATAAGTCTAATATAAATAAAGTTGCCCACTTCCTCCTAATGGCTTAACCTTTTAGGTAAAATGGTGGGTATTACCTTCACATATTCATTAAAAGTTCCAATAATAATGGTAATGAATATCAATGTCATTTATTGCTCTATGATTAAATAGGAAATGAGCAAGGAAAGAAAAAAGATCAGACGAAACCTGATTAATCCCACACAGCCATCCAATTACAACCTTGAGTATGAAATATTCACTGGTAATCAACAGTCTTTGCAAGCAGGCTAAGATCATTTTCACAGGGTACCATTCACAGCAACTGAACAACCCAAATACAGCCCCAAATTTCCCTTGCTTCTTGCATTATTAAAATCTTGAAAATCACAATCCTTCCTATATCTATTACAAATCACTGACACATCATTTGATGAATCAAAATAGCCTACAGTCAAAAAAGATTCTTACAATAGCTACCAGTAACACGCACAAAGGAGGGGGGGTGAAGGAAAGGAAGATATACAACACATAAGCATCCATAATTACATATATTACAACCCCAATAACCCCATAACCTATGAATCTTTTTACCAAAAAACCAATTACAAGCGCCTAAAACCTCCCAACAATTTGTCATGAGACCTAAATTGACACCAAATTTTCCACATTAATTTCAAGATGCTAATTTGTAGAAGACAGTCGTCCCATTCATCCTATATAACTAGATTTTCCAGGAATAGCCATCTAATATATAAAAATGGGTTCCCCCCT
>JAVXUM010000013.1:17450338-17460452 GCA_035590655.1 Pouteria glomerata | reverse complement strand
TAAAAAAAAAAAAAAATAACAAAACTTGAAACAAATATATAAAATGAATTCTAAATTATAAAGTAAAACTTTCTTTAAAAAATCTAATTATCATATAATTTTTATATATTTTCATATTAAAATTTTGAATAAGTAATATTTTCTAATTATTATAAAGAGAATATTTTAAAAAATTACTGTTCAACATTAAGTACGGGGTTAAGAAAATTAATAAGTAAATATTATGTAAATAATTATTAATTTTTTATTTTTATAACTTTTCGCTAACTTTATCCCACTTTTAAAAGCTTAATTTTAAAATATTAACTTATCTAAATTTTTACGAGAGATCCTTTACTTTTTTACTCATCTGCCAACCTGGCCTCAACTAACCATTTGGAGGGTTAGAAAGAAAAAAAAAAAATTTTAAAAATTTTTAAAAATTATTTTTTTTATTTTATCATACGAATTATGAATTTACAACTTATTTCATTTTATCTTATTTTTTTATTATTCCAAACATACTCTAAGGACAAGTTTGAAGTCCCAACAGATTTTATAAAAAACCAAAAGAAATCAAAAGTAAAAATTTTAGAAATTTAATAGGTAAAAAGTTGTTTTAAAATGATAATTGAATTATTATAGTTGATTTGATATAAAATTATTAAAAATTATATAAAATGATACGTAATCAAATATTAGTAAAAATCTTTAAAAAATTTTAAATTTTATGAATTTTTTGTACAAATATCATTATAATAGTTTTAAAAATTATATTAAAATTTATTAAAACACGTCATTATAATATATTTCAATAAATTTTGATACTTTTTGAGATTTAAAATAAATTTTATTCTAAACAGTCATTATTTATTATGCATGCTAACTTCTAATTTTTTTCTTTAAAAACCTGAATCTTTGTCCATTCTTGGAATAGTTGCTGGCCCTATAACCATTTAACGTATAACTTTTTTTTTTTTTTTTTTTTGGATAATTCAAGGTGTCTGAGTTAACTTGCGCGCACCTCGTCTATTCTCTGGGGGCCCTGAAGTTAATGACCGGGTAAACCCTCCAGTGACCCTGAGGAGATTCGAATGAGAAACAAATTCAAGATTTTACCAGTTGAGCTATCGTTCGTGATTCATTAAACGTATATCTTATCCAATATGTGGTGGGTATCGCATCTAAAACAATTCAGTAAATTTCTGCCACGTGTTGAAATTTATTTCAATGTCGGAGAAATTATTGATGCAGCGGTGCTACGATTACTGTGCAGATGCGTTCCACACTCTCACAATTTGTTTTTTAAGTCACGCGAGGCCCGAGTTTATCATTCGGGCGAGACGCGCAGTGAGCGAACGAGCTGTGAGAGAAGAGATTTCGTGTTGAATATTTATTTCACTGCAGGAAAAATTATTGATGAGAGTGGGACTTGAGAACGTCACAAGATACCTTTGTGCTGACGCATGTAGTGTGACGTTTGTACCAATTAAGGGGTCAGGATGAAGCAAAACCAAAAATTTGATTTTCTTTTTCACAAATCAAAAAAATATACTCCATTAAAATTTAAAAAAATATAAATATATACACTATTACAATTAAATAAAGAGAATGAAATTGTGAGTTTTCATCGCAGTATAAGGTTGTTTGGCTCTCCATAAAATAAAATAAATTTTTATAAAATTAAAATTTTTTATTTACGGTACAAATTACGAGATTAAAATTTTTATAAATTTATACAACTCCAAACATATACATAGCATGTTTCAGATCGTCTAATTGTGAAATATCATGTTTTTGTTTTGAATTAAGATCTTTATTACAAAAATTAAGAATTAACACCCAACACTCTCAAAATAAATATTTTGAAAAACTCGAGTTCTAATTATGATTTAATAAATTTTTTATATGTTTTTGAAAATATAATAACAAGGCCCTTTTGATGACTCTCAATTGAACTGTGCAATAAAAAAAAAGTAAGTATGAGGTTCCAACGACAAGAAACTATTATGCCCAGTAATAAAGATATCCAAAATTTTATTTTACCATTTACAATTGTGAGCAAAATAAAAAAAAAAATATAAAATTTTATAAATCTTTACAAACAAGTAACTCAAGATTGTAAAATTTAAATTTTGTACTCACTACACAAAGTCTAAGACATTAACTTTTTATTTTATACAACTCCAAACAAACCCTATAATCTCACAATATAATATTTTGGTTTTATAATGATTGGTGCATGCAATCCAAAAATGCATATGACGTATAAAATATGAGACAGCTAAGCCTAACTTGTCAGGTCTCAGATCTTATGACCCGATGGATGAAATAAACTCAAAAATATTTATCAAAATTAAGTGATGCAGGCACTGTTTGGAGTCTCAAAAAATAAAAAAATCTTTTAAAATTTTTAAAAATTATTTATTTTTTATCTCACTACACAAATTGCGAACTTATAATTTATCTCATTTTATTGCACTTTTTGTGGCTCCAAAAATGCCCGTAGTATATTTCAATCTCTTTTAACATAAAAAAAAAAAAAAATAACAAAACTTGAAATAAATATATAAACGAGTTCTAGATTATAAAGTAAAACTTTGTTTAAAAAAAATCTAATTGTCATATAATTTTTATATATTTTCATATTAAAATTTTGGATGAGTAATGTTTTCTAATTATTATAAAGAGAATATATTAAAAAATCACTGTTCAACATTAAGTACGGGGTTAAGAAAATTAATAAGTAAATATTATGTAAATAATTATTAATTTTTTATTTTATAATTTTTCATTAACTTTATCCCACTTTTAAAAGCTTAATTTTAAAATATTAACTTATTTAAATTTTCATGAGGGTTATTGTTTGATGTTTTACTCGTCTGCCAACCTGGCCTCAAATAACTGTTCATTCTTAGAAAAGTTGGTGGTCCCATAATTATTGAAGATATATTTTATCCAATACTTTCCAATGTGTGCTGGAAATCTCATCTAAAACAACCTAGTTAATTGCTGCCACGTGTTGACTAAATGATTTCACTGCTAGGAGATATTATTGATGAGAATGGGACTTGAGAGCGTCACGTTTGTACCAATCAAGGGGTCTGGATGAAGCAAAACCAAAAATCAGGTTTTTTTTTTTTTTTTTCCACAAATCAAAAAATATACTTCATTAGAAGTAGAAAATAAAAATATATATACTACTACCATTAAAAAAAGAGAATAGAATCGTGAGTTTTTACCACAATGTAAGAGTTGTTTGGTTTTTACCAAAATAAAATAAATTTTTATAAAATTTAAATTTTTTATTCACAGTACAAATTACAAAATTATAATTTTTATAAATCTATACTAATTTATATAATTCCAAACACACACATAGTGCATTTGAGATCACCTAGTTATGAAATAGTATATTTTTGTTTTGAAATAAAGTCTTTATTACAGAAACTAGAAATCGATACCCGACACTCTCAAAATAGGTATTTCGAAGAAACTCGAGTTCTAATTATGATTTAATATATTTTAGGTATGTTTTGAAAATGTAATAACTAAACCCTTTTGAAGACTCTCAACTGGTCCATGTAATAAGAGAAAGTGGGTTTGAGATTTCTGCTACAAGAAATTGTTATGCCCAGTACCTAAAAATATCCAAAATTCCTTTCTACCTTTTGCAGTCGTAATCTCACAATATAGTGTTCTGGTTTTATAATAATTGATGTATGCAATTCAAAAATGCATATGGAGTGTATTTGGAGTGATAAAAAATAAGATAAAATGAGATAAATTGGGTGTTTGGCACAAAAAAACACTAAAAAAACTCTTAAAAACTCTACTACTTTTTACACATTCACACCTATTACAACTCTAGAAAAAATTGTATAACTCGAGTTCGATTAATAGAATAACTGTAATTTTTTTTTAATGTTACCACCGTCATCCAATCTATCAAACAACACTCATTGTCAATATTTTTTGAAAAGATTTAAAAACCGTTCCAATGGATTGCTTTACAAAAGTAAAAAAATTTCACTATTCATCTCTGAAAAACGTAGTTTCACACCAAACACCAAAAAATTACTCAAACCACATTTTTCGTTGTTTTTCATTAAACCAAACACTCCCTTAGTTGAGGGATGCTTCTTGTGGCACCCTTTGATTGAATCTCCCTCGCTGCAGTCAATGAACCTCCGTATTCCCATCAAAATTTAATTTCTCCACGTTTAGTCTATATGGGATTTACCATTGGCTTGAAGCAAGGCCACGAACTTTCCTCTTCGAGGGTACTTTCCTCCAACAAGCACTTAAGAGGTCTCATAGTTCCTTGTGCAGGGATCATCGTGGACCATCCCTTTAGCGGCTTAAGTTAGGTGATCTTTTGAGACCCCCTTGATCGGTCAGGAGAGGTGTTACAAGATAAATCTACTGATTCATTCTCATTCCATTAAACGATTGTAATCCTTGTAATGCTCGACCCCTAGCAGATGACACCATTACTTGAGCAAATCATTGCCTCACTAGCCTTTGTTAGCATGACCCTTCTCCCATATATACCCTCTTGCATTAACTCAACAGGACCTACTACTACAACCATTCATATCATCACCTTAACCTCTGCTTCTCTGCTATTTTTATTGTTCGACATTTCCCAAATGTTCACCTTGCTTGTCTTGGTGACTTATGTTAATAGTCTTCCATGGCTGCATTGAGAAAAATTGGTACTCAGAACCATCAAGTGAACATTGATGCCATCTTTCCATCTAAGACAGAGAGTACACCTCCTCATTGAAGTAAGGCCTGCCAGGGCCTACAGCGGAACAGTTCCAAGCTCATAATGCACATGACCGTCTTCTAATAGTCTAAGCAGGTCATGTTGAAGCTATTCGAGCCCTCCAGCATCTATGCTACCTAATCCAGTGTTGGCACCATCTACTCCGTCCAATTCCAGGATTAAATCCCACCTCACACGACTTTAGCAAAGTGAATTTGGATGCCAATGACCCTAGCAACACAATGAAGGCTCTTGTTGCTCCCCTTCATTATGGTGGAGAACCTTTATCCTCAATCCTTGCACCAAGAGGCCCACCAGTAGCTTATATCCCAACAATAGATTTGATTTTTGGTGGTCTACCTCTAGTTCCTCCAGTTTCTCCCTATGAAGTTGCTCAATCAACTCCCTTTACCTCCCCACTCAAAATGCCCACCACACTCTAACTAGTTTTGGTAAATGCCGTAAGGTAGCAAGCGCAAACCAAGAACACCATACTCGTACTTCATCTGTCAAGGTATCTAGAACCTCTCAGTTGCATACAAATTTTTTCAAAATAGCACTACGATGTAAGAACACCAGCTTAGCTTCATATATAGTGTCCAAATGAACTCTCAGTATTTCACCTCAGCTAGGGTTGTACGATAGGTGGGCCGTCATTGGACATAATATTTCAATCTGTAGCTTGGCCTTATGTTAATTCTTAAAACAGAAGCCCGTCCGCTTAAGCCTGCTTGATTTATAAAACAATATTTTTTACCGTATATCTCATATTTTTTTCACAATACACAATTAACAATAACTAAACAAAGTTGCAATATCCAATCAATAACCTAATAAATAATAAAAAAATTATCATTGGACTTTTGTTTGTTGTTTATCTAATCTTGCTTGTATATTTTTTGATTTTTTGCAGTATATAAATAATAGAATTATATTTTAATGCCTTCACATCAAGTCTCAAGCAACTTATCAGGTTTGAAAATTTTTCCACGCTTATCCTAAATAGCCTAAAAACAAATCCAAGCCTCAAAATACATGTGTGGGCTTAGGTGGGTCCCGTGTGCTTGTATTTCTGTGTCCAACTCTAACCTCAACCAACTTCTTACCAAGACCACTACTACACCATTGAGTGGTGTATGTCTCCTTAACCATCTGCCGGTACTTGTCTCTTTGCTTTTGCATCTTTGAAAGAAACATGTAGTTGTGGAGCAGATATGGGGAATCGCCTAAACAAACACATTTGCAAGGAAGCTTGTCAACAAAAGTATGTCATATTTGCTCATGGGATAGTCTAGTCTCGACTATGTGAAGACGATGGTATAAAGTCTCCAGGAGAAACAGTGCAAAAGGGAGTGCCTTATGAGACTCAGCTGCATAGCAAGGGATATCCATGGTCTAATACTGTCCAGAGTAGGCGCTTCAAAAATATACTGTGATAGCCAACAGGCGAGGTATGTAGCAAGGTGGAATGCACTGCCCCGCTAGTGGTTCCTGATAAGTATCATCATTGCTCTATGGAAAGGCCAATCTTCCACCAATATCACGTCTATCTAGTAAAAGTACTCTGCTCCGGAGGGTTAGTGCATCCACCTTGTCATTCATCTCTATCATACTATGACCCAAATTTGATTTGAAACTTTCCTTTCTCAAAGCCTCATTTACTTTCAAAATGGATCTTCATCAACGGTAAGAGTCTTTTGTAGTAAACAAGTCAAGCCTCAAAAGGTAGCAAATACCCTCTATAGTTGGCCCGACTCTGCCAAATGATAGTGCAAAGGTATGGATCTTCACACTCCATCAAGAAAATAACAAATCGAGGACGAGTATTTTGTGAAAATTTCAAGAATGGAAAGCTCTTAATTGCACAAAGAATGCTCACGCCGTTCAAAACTTGTATTTTGAGTTTTCTTTTAGAATTTTCCTTGTCCAAAAATCCATTTCATTTGTAGGAAAAATGTAATTCTCAACACTAAGAAAAACAGTAGGGGATTTCCCTCCCACTAAATGATAAATTAAGTGATGTACCAGTTACACCAAGCTCCTCTCCCTTGGGCGGTTATTTCTCAATCAACATGGGAGGCTGTGGCAAACAAATATTTTCCACAAATAACATGTTTTGATTCCGGAAAACGATCCACTCAAAGAGGAGGACGGACCCAGTGCTCCTCTTTTGTAACTTGGGAACAAGTTTGCTTGAAGAAGACTTCAACCTCACCTTATCATTCAAAGGCTGCTCATACACAAGTTTCATTGAACCCTTCACTACACTCGCAACACTTGTGGTTGGAGAAGATGTATCCATGGGCATCTATGGTAATGGGGACATTTTGAGCACTTCGAAACTGACGTTATAAAAGTAAGAAGTGGAAAATTGATGGAGATTCGAAGGAAAACGGAGGGAGATACGGTAAAAACAGAATATCGAGGGCCTAATAATTTGAAGCAAATATAACCTTGTGAAAAATTCGACCTTAATTTATACCAAAGCACTCTCAAGCGGGGTTGGTAAGTAGGCTTGAGCACCATAAGGCCACCTTAGGTAGGTTTTCCGAAAAACACAAAACAGCTGATAGATCTTCTCCATATAAAATGTTGGGGGCATTTTGCGACAACAAAAATGCTCCTTGTAAAAATTGGGGTTGTTCTCATGTGCTGCCCCGCCCAGTTGGAGTTGGTTGTATGGTACTAGTAGGCTCCATTCTATTATCCACTGCTAATTCTCCATTACAGTTGCTTGTCTTTATTATGCATGTGTTCTATCATTTATGCTGACAACAAACATTCAACGAGCACTATTTTGGGTGGGGGTGTCAATATTATCCATGACCCGATAATAACACTCAAGCCTGACCTGACATGGACAAGAAATTTCTAAGAGAGACACGACCAAGGCATGACGCAAATACATTAGACACGATTTGACCCAATTTTTAAATAAATTAATTATTTTACATGTTTGTTAAATTTTGAGATATTTGAGTATAAACATGATCATAAACCCAAACACGATCTGTCAATATGAATTGCTTCCCCCAATTATAGTCAATTATTCAACACATGGCATCTCATGCATCATACGTTGTACTTAACTAATGTACGCTTAGTCTCATGGCATTTTGATTGAATCTTCCTTGCCGTGGTCTTCTGGGACAACTGGTTTTGTGGTTGAGTTACGAGATTGTTTAAAACTCCTTCAATTGGTCTAGAAAAAGACGTTACTAGACAAACCTATTGTGATATCTCTTCCCATCAAGTGACTGAATCTTGGTAATGCCCAACCCAACAACAAACAATACCATTACTTCCAAATCATTGACTCACTTGTCCTCACAAACCTAAACCCTCTCCTATATATACCCTCCTCCATTAACGATACACGACACACTACTACAATCCTTCAGTATAGCCATACTTATGCCTATCTTGCTCCAATCTGCCCTTGTGCTCATTCCACTTGTTTCCGGTGACTCCCACCATTGGCGCTATTTCCAAATGACCGAAACCTCCGGCCCAGCCCCAACCATCCACATCTATGAGAATGAAATGCTACAAACAGAGTAATTTCCTTTTATCCCATTGTTTGTGTTTGTTTTATGGTTGTCCATCGGTGTGCGAAATCTTGAAACCAAGTGATTCAAAAATACGTTCCAGCTTCCATCAAGGTTGGAACACAAATACTCTGGCTCGATTTTCTTGTTTTTGCAATAGCTTACTATTCAGACAATCCAATGTGACTAATATGTTTGCTGAACTGCTACTAGTTTGCCATAAATGTCAATTTGTGGATGGCTTGTATTACTGTTAGATACTTGAAACACCTGATGAAGTTTGACACAAGGGGGTGACGTTGGATTTGCAGCACCATAACTGTAATGACCTCGCTGGTGGCGCTCTCATTCTACGGTGCAAGCCAACTCAAGTTCCACTGGGTGGAGCGATACGACAAGCTTCTGGTAGGCTCGGTGTTGTGTTTAGTTGGGATTTTGACCCTCATTTTTCACGATCACGATCATGATGGAGATGCGAGTTCTACTGGAGAGCATTTGCACAGGAAAGTCATTGTTCTATGATGGATTTTCTTAATCCCACATATTTCTTCTGGTGTGGTTACAGTTCATAGTGTTTGTTTGTTACTATTAAGAAAAATCATTGACTGAACTAGTAATTATTTTTGCCATTAATGAAGCAAAGGTAGTGTGTTGCGTGGGAGTGTCACGATGTTCTTAATATTTGCGTTTATTTTTAGGGTAAATTAGACATATTTTCCCTCTCTTCAGGTAATTACACTTACCGCTCCTTAACTTTTAAAAATTATTCTTGCATCTCTTATTTTGAAATATTATTAATAATGGCCATCTTCCATTAAATCAACTATTAAAATTTAACAGAAAGTGTCAAAATAATAAAAAATTTAGATTCTTTTTCTATTTTATCCATTTCTCTTGCATATTCGTTATTATTATTAATTTTTTTTACAAAAGTCCCTAAAAACAAGTAAAAATAATTTTTTATGAATTTTTGTAAAGAAAATTGACGAATATATGAGAGAAAAGAGATAAAATAGAAAAAATACTTAAAATTTTGGTTATCTTAACATTTTTTATTAAATTTTAATAGTTTATTTAACGGAGAGAGTTAATATTAATGAGGTAAGTATAGTTTT
The DNA here is from genome assembly GCA_035590655.1 of Pouteria glomerata. Classification (NCBI taxonomy): domain Eukaryota; kingdom Viridiplantae; phylum Streptophyta; class Magnoliopsida; order Ericales; family Sapotaceae; genus Pouteria; species Pouteria glomerata. The sequence goes on along the minus strand of JAVXUM010000013.1, from coordinate 17,451,039 downwards.
TAAAATATAAGAAATAGTAAGTATAATTATTTAAATATTGGGGGAAACGTGTGTAGTTTATCCTTATTTTTATCGCGCTCATTAAGCGTCCATAGCCTCGTGGGCGTGAAAAAAAAGGGCTCTTCTTGAGCTTGCCATCCAACTATGATATGTCTGTTCAGTGTTTGAACTAAAAGGAAATTATTTATTTATCTAATAAAATACAACAATTGATTTGACCTTTGTGTATATGGTGCAGGTGCATAGTTTAGGGGTGTGACAGAGACTTTTTTTTTTTTTACCCAGGGGTTGGGGCATGGCTTCGGGGAATGACACAGATTTTGTTTGGGAGGGGGGCATGGCTTAGTGGATATAAGGGATGATAGGGGCTTATTTTAGGGGTGTTTTGAAGGTCTGATTTTTTCAATTTGATCATTTCTTTCTTATAAATTTTGTGACAGTCTCTAGCTACAATATAACGTGAATGAACCATAAAATGTGGTTGCATGATAGAACAAAAATCACAAAATCCATCACGTTCTACTTACCTAAAAGGCAACTTATCTACGGTGACCATCCTAGTAAGAGACTTTCTACATTCATCTTAATCAAACTTCCAAGACCCAAGTGCATGTGTAGTAGTTCCCTTACCCACATTTTGTACAAATTGAAATGACAATACCTTTTGTCTCTTATCAACATTATATGGATACTTTTTACAT
>JAVXUM010000013.1:17392949-17403965 GCA_035590655.1 Pouteria glomerata | reverse complement strand
GCCTTCTTGTTTAGAATGTTATTCCTTCTTTGATATAGTAATCAATCTTTACCAGTTACTTTGTGCAATATTTTATCTTATCTTTTAGGTATTTGATTCTCCTCACGTGAAAATACTGGTAGGCAAAAGAATCCGACGACGTTTAGATGCTAAGTCCATTGTGCAATTGCTAAAGAGTTTTGATGCCCCAGTTGGTATGTTATGGTATTTGTTGCTCTTTTGAAATCCCCTTTTCCGTCCCAATTTTTGCTTCTTATCTCAACATTTTCTGGATTTATTAATGCTATGTGACAAGGTGCTGGTAGATGCCATATTTAATATTCAGGATTTTATGCTTCGTACTTGTAGCAGTTAAGGGTTTAGGTGTCTCCTAGATCTCTTTTCGCTAGTCAAAAGTGCAAATCGAAATACTACATCAAAATTTTTTTATTTCTTGCTTGTGTTGTTTTTCATGAGCTGGGCTATGAATGCAACCCATCTGACTACTTTGGGTGGCAGCATCATCTAGCAGAGGTGAAAAAGACTAGTAGAAATTGGTTTTTGTCCTTTCAATATGAGTGCAATTGTGTTTGGACTAGATAAAAAAGCTCAATGTAATGGAACCTCCTATGTTTTCAGTTTTTAGGCAAAGATGTTACTTGATTTAAAGTTGTCCATCACTCGACTATTAAATTATTAATCCCTGGACTACCTCCACATAGATTAGCAGTTGCAAAAGCTAGAGCTAGAGGTTAGAGGTTCAATGGATAGAGAAGTGGCAAAGGAAAAATTTACAATTGGTTGTGGTAACTGTGATGAAAATTGGGCAATTGTCACCTGGTCATCAATTTGTTTGGTCCCTCTTTCTCATCTAATACAGGCTATTCTCAAATTTAACACCATAATTTTGGCATCATCTACCTTCTATTGAGACATGCAGTGACATAGATACTAAGGCTATGAATTCAGTGAGTATATACACAATGCCAACATCAGCAGGTAATTAGCTCTCGTGCACTTGGTGGATAAGTTATTTTTTTTTTATTTTTCTTTCAAAAACCTCACATTTTCACGCTTTCTTAACTTGTTACTTTTACTTTGCACATAACCCCCACTTCCCAATAGAAAAAAAAGGATTGTTTGTTGGTCACTGTCAATCAACTGCTTACAATGCAACAAACTATCTTGTTATTTTCAATTCAACCTCTTTTTATGATGAGCATGAACATCGTGATTTCATAGATCATTGTTATGGTGTACTTTTCACCATTTGCATTGTGTGCAAGGGCAGATTTAGCATGGGGCGAGGTAGGGCAGCTGCCCCCCTGGTTGAGAAATCTTCATGTGTTTTATATATGTTTTGTATAAATTTTTTATTTTTTAATACATAATATATAAGTTGCCCCCACTGAATTTAAAATTTCTCCCTTTAAATATGTTTGATAATTTTTTTTTATTGTTAAATCAACTAAAAAAATATTTTTGTAATTTGCGTATTAATTTTTTTTCTACTTTTTCTACTCTCTCTCTAAACTAAACACACATCATTTAATATCTCCCAACCTCTTCATTTTTAACCCTCACTCATTAAACCTCTTCTCTCTCTCTCTCTCTCTCTCTCTCTCTCTCTCTCTCTCTCTCTCTCTCTCTCTCACACACACACACACACACACATTAAACCCAATTTGCAGCAGCTTTTTTTTTTCACCCCCCTTTCTCTACCTGTCTCTCTCACCTTAAACTGTCTCTTACTGACTCTTTCATTTATTACTTGGGTTATTTGAAAAATTGTTGATTTATTTATTTAGGTTCAAAATTTTATTGATATATACATGTTTTTTTTACAAAAAAATACTGGAGATTTTTATTTTTAGCTATTAATTAAATTTAGAAATTAAATTTCCAAAGATTTATGTCTTGTATATATTGAGAAAGTGATCAATGAATGAATGATAACTTGGTTGTATATATTGAGAAAGAGATTTTTAATAGCATTACAAATGATGATATTATTCATTTTTGTTTAATTTTGCTCCCACTCAACAAAATTCTTGAATTCACCCCTGATTGTGTGTTAAATTATATCTATACTGAGTTAAAATTTCTTGATTCAGGGACCACTGCATATATAGAGCAGTCAATACCCTTTCCACAAGATGGTAAACAGGTTAGCAAAAATTCAAATTGGTAGAAATAATAATTATTTTTTGTTAGAAATTCTTACTAGAAGATGACTGTTTTTATCATCGTTGTCATCACAGTTGTTATGAAAAAAAAGGTTGGCCTTTTCTTCCTTGTACCTTGTATCGTGTCATGGGCTGGAGAATAAGGCTTAGACAACCGTGTAACTTTCACCCCAATTTGCATATAGTGCATGAAAACAAGCCCATATGACTAAGCATAAAGCATAGTCTTGCAAATTCAAACACCAAGAAAACTGAAAGTGCACTTGACCAAAACTCTGGCAAGGCACATGCTCATCACTTGGAAGCCAATTGCTCCATTAGAAGCATAGATCTAGCCACTCAAGCCTTAAGCCTCCCATCACAAATGAAGAGTTAGGAGAATAGGAAAAATAAATTAGGAAAGGAAAAATTAGAAATGGATTAAAGGAAATTAATTAGCCCTTCATCCATTATTAAATATTTAGAGGCATAGAATTAGGGCAACATGCTGAAATGTCCAAAATACAAAAATATCCAAAAGTGAAAAAATAAATAACAGACTCTACTGACTCTAACACTCTTGTTTAAGCTGGAGCATACAGATTAAACATGCCAAGCTTGGATAACTTGTGGTGAAAAGAAGAATGAGTTAAAGGCTTGGTCAAAATGCCCCCCAATTGGGAATTAGAACAAACACATGGAGTACAAAGTTCCTTTCACAGCAACAAGTCTTGAATAAAGTGAGTCTACTTTGATATTCTTAGTGTGCTGATGAAGGTCTCTCTCATTCTGGGTGGCGTTTTGCTATAGAAGATGAGATGTTTACTCTTCGAGTCTGTGATACTTAGGAACTTGTTACTCTTTCTCCTGATAAGTCAATGGTTGGTTATTGGTGGGTATAAACTGTTAAGGTTCATCCTGATGGTACTGTGGATAAACTAAAGGTGCAATTAGTAGCAAATGTGTATACACAACTTTATGGTTTGGATTTCTCTAAGACCTTTTCTCCTGTTGGTAAGATTGCTTCTGTTCATCTCTTTATTTCTCTGGCTATTGGTTATCATTGGTCTCTATATTAATTTGATGTGAAAATACCTTTTTGCATGGTGATTTAACTGAGGAAGTCTATATGGAGCAACCTCCTAGCTTTGTTGCTTAGGAGAAGGCTGGGTTAGTTTGTAAGTTGAAGAAATCATTATATGACCAAAAATAGTTTCCTCGGGCATGGTTTGGCAGGTTTAGCACCGTTGTCACTGAATTTGGCCTAGTTTATTGTGGAGTAAATCATTCAGTATTTTTTCGTCATTCTCCTAAAGGAAAGATTTGGCTTCTAGTCTGTACAGATGACATCGATAGCACAGGTGAAAATTTATAGGGTATTATTGATCTAAAGTTGTTCCTTTAAAGCAAGTTTAATACCAAGAATTTGGGTCCATTGAAGTACTTCTTGAGAATTGAGGTTGCCCAGTCACATATGGGCATTTCTTTCTTTCAAAGAAATTATGTTATTAATTTGTTGACTGAGATAGGTATGCAAATTTTTATAATGGCAAATTCATACAAAATCTTAAATTAAATAAGACAGATTTGAATGTTTCCTAAATTGAAGAGAAGTTAAGATTTGCATTTTTTTAAATTGAAAATTTTTCAAATTGGCAAGTTTTCAAAAGACTACAATCGTAATATTGTAATCCAAGTCCAATTAGGAGTGAAGAAGAAGACTGCATAGATTAGAAAATACGTGCAAAATTTCAGTACACATCACAAGCATTAAGTAGGGAGCGAGCAGTTGCATCACATGGACGCTGGGAGCCCGCTGAATGCACAATGGTTCAAGTTACATATTTTATGAAAGATTCTGTTTCTGTTTTGGAAATTTATTTTTAGGAAATCTGTTTTTAGGAAATTTGTTTATGTATTTGAGTCCAAGTTAGAATAGAATTTTATAATTCTATATATATATACCTAATCTTAATGAACAGAGAAAAACAGGGACATATTATGGAGATTTAGAGAGTTTATTCTTGTGAGCTCAAATGTTCTTTCTCTAGCCATTTTATTATTCACTCTTTATTTACTTTCTGTGTGAAGTAGAAAGTCAACTTGAGGGTTAATATAGTGAATCAAGCAAGAGTGACGAAAGAATTTATGCGAGTAAATCGTAGAGAATTTAAGCAGTGCTTTGTAATCTATTGATAGTGGAATTTGTATTTGACGTTTTTCGTCCTATGAAAAGATTTCCTCGTTAATACCCTGGTGTTATTTTATTTACTCTGTGTGTGATTACTTGATTTAGAAAATTTTAAGGTATGTTGGGTTTTGAACCTATGGACACTCCAACGGATCCAAATACTAAGTTGGTTGCTGATAAGGGAGAGTTGTTCCATGATCTTAGCTGATATCGAACATAAATTACTTGACAGTTACCAGAATAGATATATCTTTTGTCAAGAGTGTGATTAGTCAATTCTTAAGAGTTACCTCGTAATAGTCATTGGGATCTTGTTATTTGAATTTTGAGACACTAGAAAGGTGCATCTTATAAAGATTTATTATACAAGGACAATGGGGACACTTTAGTTCAGGGGGTACATTGATGCAGATTGGGTTGGGTCACCATCAGATATACGATCTACCATCGAGTATTGTATCTTTGTTGGAGGTATCTGGTATCTTGGAACGGTAAAAAACAGACAGTTGTAGCACGATCAAATGGTGAATCGGAGTATAGAGTCATGGCACGCATGTCTTACAAGTTGATCCAAGTACAATACATGTTGGAGGAGTTAGAAGTTCATCATTCACAGTTGATGGAGTTATTATGTGATAATCAGGGCTTCTAATTCAGTATTTTGCGAGAGGACTAAACACATTGAGATTGATTGTTACTTTTTTAGAGAAAAGATTTTACAAAATATGATTAAAACTAGTCATGTGAAGTCTAAAGACCAGCTTGCTGATTTGCTTACTAAAGCTCTAGGGGGATCTAGAGTAAAGTTTGTGTATACTAAGCTTGGAACATGTGATATATATGTTCCAGTTTGAGGGAGAGTGTTGATGTATACTTATGTATTTATGTATCTAGTATAGGGGTAGTTTGGTCTATACATTTTTTTTATTTGTTTGCATATACAAGTGTGGACAACTCAATTGGGTGTTGAGCCTATTCACTTTTTCTTTATAATGGTAATAATCCCTGACTAGGAGGGGCTTCAGTTGTCTTTGTCTGGTTCAAATCACTGATGATAAGTCCATGACAAGAAACACCAGTTGTCGTTTTATTAGTCACCAGTGAGAGGTTACAGCAAACCTGATGATTGTTCTCCCCCCTTTAATTTGTCAGTATAATTTTAGCTGGGAATATGTGCATTCTTCATTTGTATTAGAAAATTGTCTTGAGCTTGAAATTTGTAATTTTTTGTTCCTAAGTAAAACAAATAGTAGACAGATGTAAATTTATTCTTGTTCATCTAAATATAATAGCCAGTCTTTAGAGATGAGCTGAGTAATGAGAGCGACAAGAAAAGTGGAGAAGATGAGCTTTTTAATAACATGATATGAGAGAATTGGGGAACACGATGAGATGAAGAAGTTGAATAGAAGTGTTATAACATTGGAAGCAAACAACTCACCTTTAATATGTTGGTCTAGAAGTTGATGTAAGTCGTTCATTGTGCGGTGGATAGAACGGTTAGGCTCTGGAAAATGTGGATCCTTGGATGGCCTTGTTTGTTTGTAGCTTAGACAGTTCTGATCTAGCTTTAGACCTACTCGATTCCAACCACAAGATCGGAATTAATCAACGGCTAGGATGGGATCCTATGAAATGGTATGCAGAAGAGAAGTCAAGAGATACAATTTTAAGGGTGTATGAAAGGTCAAGCATTAGATATGAAGGGTTAGTTGAAAGAACAATTTTAATACATAATTTAAAACGTCGATTAGGGGTGCGTAATCCAACGGTCAAATGGGAGGGGACAATTGTAAAGACGATTGAGGGGTCTAGAAGCTATATATTTGAGAAGACAGAATCGATTGTATAATTGGGCTTAGGTAAATTGCACATTAGAGCTAGGTTGAAAGAGTAGCCATTAGAAAGAACTAAACCGAACCATTGTTTTGATTCTTTATGGGCCTCATCATTGGGCTGTCAGCTCAAATCCAATCCACCAGAAGTAGTTGACACAGTTAATTTAGTTGTGCTTAGCTGTAGATGTGTAAACAATAGTTTATGAATTGATGCAGAAGCCAAAAAAAAATTATTATTAGAATTTTATTTTACTAGATTTTATATAAAAATATTAAATAATTATTATTAAGATTTTCTTTTATTTTATATTAGGATTTTACTTTATTTTATTAAAGATTTATTTTATTTTATGGAAGATTTTATTTAAATTTATTTTAGGTAGGATTTGTTAGAATATTTATTTTTGTTTTATTTTTAGTAATTTTGAGGATGTATTAGCCTATTTAAAAGTTTAAGATGATTAGGGTTAAATACATTGATGACTATGAAAAATTAAGTTATTGAAGCCTTTATAGCTTGTTTTCCTTCCCCCTCTTCTTCTTTCTTTCCTCTCTCCTAAACTTGTTCTTCTTTATTTCTCTCTCTTTACTTTATTTTCTAACATTCTATATCAAATTTGGTATCAAAGCAAAATCTCAATCACTAAACTTTTTTCAAATCAGAATTGTATTCATTGTCGAAAGCCCCAAACCCTAGTTGTCATTATATTCAAAACCCTAGTCATCATCGTAGTCCAAATCCCTAACCCTTCGTGTGACATTAGCAACAAATTACCAGATCTACTTTTGTGAATTTCCAGTGACATCCAACTTCTGCAAACACCATCACCGGCGTCACCTCCCTTCGACGACTTGACTAGCGCCCGACAACTTTTGGTGAAGCTCTGACAACACTCCAGGACATGTCAGAATATTTTTCTGAACCCCTTTTAGGCCATTTTTGTAAATTTCAAGTTGTTAGTATATTGCCGGCTACTTATTCGAACAATAACCATGCAAACCCAAATAGCAGCTCTTGTTTAAGCAATTCAAGGACTGAACAAAGCCATTCAAAGATTAGATGCAAGGTTCGAGAAATACTATTAGCCGAGCAACCCTATTCACCTCTATTCTAACCAAATATCGAATTCAAAGATGAATATAGCTTTAGCTCCTCCATTTGGTGCCTTTACTGATATTCCAAAAATTATTGATGAACCAAATACAGAATCTGATATCGACTACCTTGAAGTGAAGAGAGAGGCTAATGATGATCAAATTGAAAAGTTGATTTATAAGCCTAATCGTGGGTAAGCCACTTGATGAAATTGTTGTGACTACGGAAAATGTTCCTACTGTTGAAGTCATTTGTCTTGATAAAGCACAGATTTTCAGTGATATTACTGAGGTCCCTATTGGTACTATAGGGTTGAAGAGTATGCATAAAACCTATGATGTTTATGTGGATTTTGTCTTTCATACACTTAAACCTCTTTCACAAATTGGTCCATTTTTTGTTTTCTTTCAACACTTACAAGTTTTGTTATTTGAATCGCGATACTTCTATCTTGGGAGATTTTGTGGAAACACTAGATTTCTACCACATCTAACGCGCGTCTATGAACGTTGAGAACAGCTTGAACATCCACTTTCTCCGTAGTTTGGTGATTAAAGGAGTACGTAAATTTTCAACTCAATGGAGATTAGTTTTTTTCAGGGGTGGAGAATGATGTGGAAGCCAAATAAAATAAATAAATAAATTATTATTATTAGGATTTTATTTTATTATATTTTATATAAAAATATTAAATAATAATTATTAATATTTTATTTTATTTTATTAAAGATTTATTAAATTTTAGGGAAGATTTTATTTAGATTTATTTTAACTAGGATTTGTTAGAATATTTGATTTTTACTTTACTTTTAGTAATCTTGACTATGTATTAACTTATTTAAAGGTTTAAAATGATTAGGGATAGATAGATTGATGAATATGAAAAATTGAGTTATTAAAGTCTCCTTGGCTTGTTCTCCCTCCCTCTCTTCTTCTTACTTTCCTTTCTTCTAAACTTCTTCTTCTTTCTTTATTTCTCTCTCTTTGCTTTATTCTCTAAAATAAGTAATGCAGTGAGAGGGGCAGTTCAGAAATCGTAGTTTGTTGTAAGGAGGTTGAGTTTCTCTCAGAAAAGCTCTTGTTAATTTCAATCACATTTTCCTTCACTCTCTCTCATATTGCCTTTGCTTCCAAACAGTCATCATAGGGAGATCTAGGGTTTTTGCAGCAAGATCTTTACAATTTATTATTTTATAATTTCAAGATATCCTCCACCCTATTCTCTGCTTACCCATTTCAAATTGTTCTCTTGGACTTCTTACACTCTCAAGATAAAATCCTGTTATCTTCCTTAAATTTGACACTAAAGTTATCATAATAAATGCTTAATATCATTTCCTTTGCAATGAAGGGATGGTGGGGCGGAGGATTTGGATATGGACTATGGATTGGGATCTTAGTTGCCTCAGGATTTTCAGTTATTCCAGTGCCATCTCTTTCATGGAAGAATGAGTTCAAACTCTCTGGCTCAAGTAAGGTGCGTTTTATGTTTCCTGAAGTGGCTTAAGCCCATGTTCATTGTGATTGTGGTTATATTTATATATAATGTTGTATGCATGTATAAAATGTTCTTGTGAATTCATTTCATTAAAATTTTGAAGCTTGCATTAAGATTTTCTTCTGCTATTGTAAAAGTTGTAGTCTGTGTTTTTCATAGACAATAATGATGATATATTAAGATTTAAAACACCAAAATCGTTTTGAAATGTTATTGAAGATATAGGGCTCAGTGTTATCTAACTAGCATTTTTTAAGCCTTTTAACTATTCTAAGACAGTAAAGCACACATAATGAGAATTGTAATCTAATGTAAGCTGTGGTATTTTCTCATCGACCCAAGGCTTACGTCACCTCAAGGGGTCAAAGTGCTTCCTTTTGTTGCTTAATACTGCTTTGGTACTCTTACCCAGAAATGCCTGGACCAACAGTTGTAATATACAACTCAGTCTTCTCCCCTTTGCAGGAGTGAGAATTATCATGGGGTTTAAGGGCATCTGCATCAGCTTCTCTAAAACACCTCTTCAGGGAGAGAAAAGTAAAACTGTACTTACATCAGCATATCTGCATCCTTTCTGCTTTAAATTATCTCTAACTCTCTAAATGTAAAAGAGGCACTATACCATTCTCTATTGTAGAAAGGATATAGAGATGCTAATACAGAACAATTTTAAATTAATAATCTCTAAAATCATTTTTTAGTTTATTTTAGAGAACTCTTAAATGCTGATGCCCTAAAAAAATGTCCCGATTCTTGATATTTCATTTTTGAAATGTGGTGTTTCAGAATGCTTATAAATAAGCCCAAAATTATGTTCCTCTGCAAGTCTCTCTGTCTCTCTCTCTCTCTCTCTCTCTCTCTCTCTCTCTCTCTCTCTCTCTCTCTCTTCGAATGAGCAAGTTATATTGGGACTTAATGCATACATCTTGCCTTTTAGATAGCATTACAAAGGCTATGATACGTTCTTTTAAGCAGTTGTACATTTTTTTTTTTCTGTATATACAACTATGATATATCTTATCCCTCACAATGGTTCTCTTCATTGTCCATTCCATGAATCTTTCCTAGATGCAAAATCTGATAATTTGAAAGCTGTTAGCTTCTTCTAAGTGGTGATTGAAACATATACTTCCCATACGCATATTGGGATTGATCATTTCACTGTTTGTCACAACCCAAACCTTATGATTCTAGAAGAATGGCATTGGAATATGGAAACTAATAAAAAACCAATACACAACCTATTCCAAGGTAAGTCTACCGAAAGGTACAAACAATATGACAGCAGAACAAAACTAACACATTCCTGATTCCCATGTCAAATAAGAAAATTATAAGATAAAGTTTTCAACCAAACAACCAAATAAATTAAGGCCTACACAACCATACACAACCATCCAACAATAGAACAATAACTAAATAATACAGCCTCAGTGATGGATTATACGAATGAATCATCATAAACATACAATTTAACTGCAAACCACGGGACCTACAATCTGGGTTTTCACAAATAAACAACAATGTAAATAAAGAGGCATTCAACACCCGAGGTCTCGAGTGGTCCCAGCTTAATTCAAAGTGGCTACTCCTAGACCGGGATAGATCACCTAAAAATGTATATATATACAAGGGAATGAGTCAACTAGCCCAATAGGTAGAACAATGTATACTTGTGCTCAATGTACAATTCTACAAAGAACATATTCAATATCATCAAATAGATAAATATACAACGATATACAATACTATGCAATGCGGGCATGAAATGTAATTTCCATGCATACTATAATCCTCCACACTACCTCTAACCTTATCTTGGGATGATTCACTCTTAGCACAGTAGAGTGCAGTCAACAATTGCACTATTTCTTGACTTCTATGACGCAAGGATAAGGATACGGGAGCTGATACAGATACGGGTACGGATACAAGATATGACAATTTTTAAAAAATAAAGATACGAACATGACAAAGATATGATAAAAAAAATATATATATATAAACCAAACCAAACCAAACCAAATCTTTTTCCACTAGGTGGGGTCAGTTATATGGATTTGATGACGCCAATCAAATCTATTGAGGGCCATATCCTCCGTTAAATCCATGTAGGAAAGGTCATGTTTAATAATTCATTTCCAACAGCTTTTGGGTCTTCCTCTCTCTCTTCTACTCCTGACAATCTCCATACTTTCACACCTTTTAACCGGTGCCTCCGTTGGACGTCTTTTAACATGACCAAACCA
>JAVXUM010000013.1:17376305-17386792 GCA_035590655.1 Pouteria glomerata | reverse complement strand
TATTTTATTCTATTGTTTTTAATAAATAATATAATTAAAATATAATTTAATACATTTTATATTTATTGAATTAAATATTTTTAATAAATAATTTAATTGATAATTAAATTAATATGAAATATATTTCATTAAATTGAATTAACTTTTTTAAAACTAATAAATTAAATATTTTTTGAAAATGAATATTTAATAATTATAAACAAAATTATATTTTTAAACACAGGTTCAGTTTTCATTTTAGAAAAAAAAATAATAACAGAAAATAAAAAATACAAAATGTAAATAGATAAATATAAACAAAAAAATGACAATGTTATCAAATGAGCTCTTAATATGCTGCATCCGAATATAAATTAGTACATCTAGAAACAAGTAGTTGAACCACGGATACGAACAAAGTGCATTTGGATACTCATTCAGATTCATCAAGCTCTCATTTGAATGCACCAAATAATATTTGAATGCAACAGCTCATATCTAAATGCACACTGTTTATATCCAGATACTCTTACGATTCGAATATTCACATCTAGATGCACCTGTTCATATCTGGATGCAGTAAATTAAGAGGGACGATAACATTTCAAGGTGATATTAGAGAGACTCAATTGCCCCTTTTTTTTTTCTGTACCGATCACCTAAGACTAATAAATTCAAAAAATTTTATTTTCATTACAACCTCACCGCTACCATTTCATTCAATTTCATTCTTTTAGCATATTTTTATTGTACAACAAAATTCTTCTAATTTTTATTATAAATATTTCTTATTTTTTAAAAAGTTGAGGCAAGTATGTGAAGGTCCACCAACCATTTAATATATTTATGTAATCATTTTTTTTATCAACTTTGATTTTAAAAGTGATGAAAAGCAAATTAAAATGAAATAAAAGTGCTTTTAAACAATAAGTACAAAGGATATAAAAGTAATTATTCATTTATTTTATCCAAATATTTTATTAAATCACTTTTAATATATAAAATAATAGTTTATTATTAATTATGTTATTTATTAATATACTTTATTAAAATTATTTTTATTAAAAATAATTATTTTATAACATTAAATTAATTAATTTAAATATATTTTATTTAATTAATTAATTAAATTAATATGATATTTTATAATTCAATTAATTTTGTAAAAAAAAATCAATAAAATTAAATATTTTATTAAAACAAAATTAATTAATGTAAACAAAATTACATTACCAAATATGTTTTCTATTTTATTTAAAAAAAAAACTGAAAACAAAAAATTAAAACAAATAATAGTTAATCATAAATGAAAAAAAAAAAAAAAAAACATAAATGTAACCATATGAACCCTTAAAAATTTATCATGATCAGAGTTTCAAAATAGAGAGTTTAAACAATGATTGTTCAAAAGAGAGTATTATGAATATATCTAGTAAATAACAACCATAATTGACAAAACAACAATAGAAGTGAATACTTTTATCTTCCCCCCCATAAATGCATATTTTGTTTTTCTTGATTCCACACCTTATTTCAAGTAGTTTTGTCAGACTTCCTAAAAAATTTTACACTTTAAAGAGGTAGGTAGAATTGCATTATGTGCTTGATCAAGATGAGAGAACAGAAAATTATTAGGCAGCCAGTAATGCATTATGCATAGAGGGAACAAAAGAGAATTATACTAGTTTCGCAACATATATCCCATACTCCTAATCTCTTCTCTTCCCATAGTGTAGGCCCAAAGCCAAATCATGTAAATTGGTATAGGCGCTTTACATTCTTGTTTATTCCATTTAATTTTACAACAAAGTTGCCCTCAGCTATGCTTTCAGTTATGCTTTCCTCAGTTGTAAGAATTCTCAGGAAATAAATTTGAACCTTTTTGAAGAGAAGTATAAATCCAAAGGTAAGAGATATATAACACCACAACTCCCATGGTATTGCTTACCTCTCATTTTAGGAGATAACTAGTGTGATCTAGAATTTTAATATTGCAAACCAAACACAGGACTAAAGTCAACTTGGTCAGAAATAATTCAGCAAACAAACACAACCTAAGATGACTCTACTGAAGGGTGATCTCAAATATAACCCCTTCAAGATTTCCAACCACCGACCGGCTCCCAACAATTTCAGTTTTCTGCAGCCCATGCCTGAGAGTTTCACTAACAACCATCGCATCCATCCTGCATCCAAAAAAAAAGGGTGACTGTCTTAACAAAAAATAGATCGTTCACAAACATAAAAACATGCTGTGGTTAGGATTTGGGGGCGAGGACCGCAATCCAGATACGTTCACATATTTTTAATCCAAAAAAATGTGAATATGTCTGGACTATTGGATTTTAATCCAATGGCCCCCAATATCGCCAAGCAATATCAACCTCCCCCTTTTTCTCTAATATTTGTTCATCACTACAAATGGAAAGACAGAAAGGTAAAAAGTTTCAATTCACAAGGATTAGAAGATCTGTAAATGTCTGGGATTTTTCAATTATCAGAAATTCAAGCAACATCGAAAAGTAGCATCTCCAAAAGTAAAAGTCCTAGAAAGAGAGAGGCTGACATAAGGTTCTATGTCAACTTAGTGACATTGAGGTCGGGGATCGTTGGATTTTTCACACTTTCTAATCGACCAAAAAAAAAAAAAAAAAAAAGAGTTAACGCATCTAGACCATTGGATCTCCAACCACAAGTCACCAAGCTAACATAGAAACCTATGTACCATCCTAGACTGCTGAATACAGAAAAATGGATCATTAGGCACAGACAAGAATCAATAAACAAACCTACATATTATGACTAGAGATGCCAGAAAATGATAAAGAGAAAAGGTTAATGTCGGTGATGTTTCGTTTGAAAAATTCACCCACAATTTTGCTTTGAAACTACATCTACAAAGCCCTCCCAAACTACAGTAAAAATAATTATAATAATAATGACTGAAGAATGTAGACAATTTTGGCAGGGAACAGACTATGGAAAATGAAAATAAACAAGCAGGAAGAAAATCCAAGAAAAGGATCAAACCTTCCAATTAAGGTCATGCACAAATGTTAAGGTTAGTTTGACCTGCTCATAAAATTCAACAAAATGCTTAAAAATACGTATTTCCCAAACAACTCATTTTTGAAAAAAAAAATAAAAAACTAAAATGGATTTTGGATACTCATTTTTCCTTGTATGAAAATACCTTGAACTATAATGAGAGAAGCATATGCTTATGAGTAAGTCACTTACACTTTGGCACGGGATACATACGCCAGCAGGAATTTGCAGTGTCCTCGCTCCCGGATGCGGAGGAGCAGTTCCACGGTATCAAAAAGCAGTGGGATACTAGACTGTTGAAAGCTTACATGTTGTCAAGGCTTTATTTTTTCCACTCTCTATTCTTGTCTAGTTTCAACATTGTCAATATGGGTATGCAGATACCAACATATATGAATTGCTAGAATCTAACATTTGGATCTACTGGTGTGGTAACAGCACTTCAAAACAAATGCACCTACCTTGGACCAATCAGGCCACCTTTTGATAAACTAAGCTACAAACACAGTACAATGTCTAAAGTTCCCAGAAACAACAAACAAGTTTTGGGGGACAAATTAGAACAACAAATATCATAATTGCTCAAGTACACTAGAAATGCAAAGACAAGTTAGTGAAATTATTTAATTTCAAATTTCAAAGCATGTAAAAACAAGCTGGCCTTGTAGAGGGGAGTCATTTCCTAAACACCTTTAAATGAACTTCCATTACCGATAACTTACAAATAGCAGTAATAGCAACAGCAGCTGTGGCATCTGCACTCGTAAGAAAAAGAACATTATTTTTGTCATTGCAGTCCTTTTATTGTTTTGCATTTCAAATGCAAATAAAAATATTATGAAATTCCAAATGCCACGTGACACACCAAGTGGGTAATCACATTTAGGCACCATTTGTAACTTTGCGTGTGGATTTCAAATGAATAGATTTGATATTAAGTTGTATTAAAAATATAAGAGTAACTAATATAGCAAGAATGCATGGAAGATCTCTAATAATTACGACTGAAGTGCTTGAGCCAAATACCATGAAGGATTTTTTAAAAACTTTTCTTTTAGTGGTTTCAAATCCATCATAATCTATTATTATAATAAATAACTCAAATTCATGATGAAATCTATCTCTAAACTAACAAAATTGTACTTAAGCAATTCTCATTAAATACATAATACCGTACCCCTTATTTCAAATCCATAAATACAAACACAAGTTCACTACTTTCTTGTTTGTGTTGCATAATGGAGTAAGGCAGGTCAAACATAAGAAGTGTGGGGCTAGGATGTAAAATGATGAAGCACCTCACAAATGGTAACGCCACGTGGATGCTTGCATCATAGTGACAAAGTGACAAGGTTTTGGTATTCTCTAGACTATTTTTTAGAGTTCTAGAGGATTCTTCAGAGTTTGGGAATGTTCAAGAGGGTTTCGAAAGATTCTAGAATGATCTTGGTACTCTAGACTAGTCTAATACATTCTAGGTTTCTCTACAGTAATCTAAAATGTTACTGGGAAGTCTAGAGGAGAATTGAATATTCTAGAAGTATCATGTATATTCTAGAGGCTTCTACATACTGTAGAGATGTATAGAATGTTCTAGTGATGCAAAATAATATGATAGAGAATTCTAGAGGTGGTATCTCCATCATAGGATCAAATGAATCTCAACCATCCATTGAGGAGATGGAAGAGTATAAATAGAGGTGTACGGCTCATTGGCAAGGATCAAAGTTTTGAGCCAAAAAAAAAATGTAACCAAGTCTCAAGTGTTAGTGTTCTTCCAAACTTTCTTGGCCCTAGTTGCACCATGCCATGATCGGTATAACAGCGACCCGAAAGATAAGAATCTGTCAGCCACAAATCTAAGCACGATATAACACTACATAGGCAGTCCACCTTCCTAGAAGTATATAAGTGCTTCTTAGAAAAAATCAAACTGCCTATAAGAAGAAGGAGAAGAAGGAAAAAAAAAAAAAACTACATCCATTTGTGTGTTTAAATTCGGAAAAAGCTTAGTCTATAGAATCAAAATCAATAAAGTATAGTGCTACCAATTTCACTATGTTACGTGAACTTATTTTTCACCTCGTCACCTTATTATGCCACATAAATAGCAAATGACAAGTTTTCAAAAATTACTTCACTAGAACTTACGTAACATGATTATTTGTTCAGGTATATATGATACAAATAGTTTTGAATCATACTTTTGGACAAAAGAAATTTACAATATTAATTACTAAATTAGAAAATACATGTAAAGATCCTACAAGGAATGCTTCTTTCTGCACGTGTTCCAGTAGGCCCTCCGTGTGATCCCACACAATATAAACAAGAAAAAAGTAAATGTTCTTACCAGTCTTGGCAGTTGACTGCTGAAATTCCCCTCAAAATCGAAATGAACATCAACAACTCAGGAATACTTTATACAGTTTCAAATGAGACAAGAATAATGGTAGTTAGTTAATTAACTTTTTTTTTGGGGTCCCGCTCCACGCATAAGAGAATATACTATTATTTTTCCGAATTGAATGGCTAAATCTTAGAAAGAGCTAGTAGTGACAAGATTCAAGACAACCCTGTTATGATGGTGTTCTTTTGATGGTTTTATGGCGAGAGTTCTAGCTTTTGACTTTCAAACAATGTGTTGAAGGCACATGGAAAAAAATATACATATAAAGGTAAGCTATTGCATTGCCATCCATCATGAATTGACTCTCATATGATATAGCACTGCGGTTTATTTTTCTTTAATTATGGAAAACTATAAATCTCAAAATAAATGAATAAAACTAAACTAAACTACTTTGATTTGACACCCAATGTTCTTAATAATATTAATATAAGCACAACAATAAACTTAAATATGTGTGATCATTAATTAAAAAAACAATAACTTCATTAAAATTCTATGGATAAAATAATAAACCAATCTTAGATACCATGTACTGGAAAATGATATGATAACGTGACCAGAAAGAGTTCATGCCTCATAAATTCTGAACCAAGCTCACAGAAAGCAGTATTTGGCTTATTTTGGGAAAAGTTCTGCTTCAATTTAGGCAGTATTGAGAGCTTTAAATTCCAGGCTCATGTGAACCACATTCATGTCAATAGTTGAATCTACAGGATTAAATACCATAGGCATAAGACATGCATATGTGCGTGTATGCGTGCATCTGTGTACTTAGGCTCATATGCATATTACTTGAAACCTAGAGCGAAAGAAAATGACACTAGGATATAAATGTCAGCCCCCAGAACCAGATCAAATCCTTCTGGATGCCTTTCTAAAATTTGATTGAGCTGATCGAGATTTCCCCATTCCAGCTTCTCAGATATGAGTCCTGCACAAAAGGCATCAAAAACAGGATATCAAGTTATCCAAACAAAAGTCTATAATTCTCAGGGTGATTAATTTACCAGCAGAACCATTAGAAATGTCAGAAGACGAATGAAGCTCTATATTTTTCCTCAAGATCTGAAAATGGAAACATGAGAAGATTAGATGCAGTACTTAACTTGTTTTTGAGTTTTTCTGAAAGAAAAAATGATGTTTAATTTCATGACCTTGCCTTGAGGACTTCCTCATTATGGTCAGTTAACATGACTTCACAGCAAAATCGGCTGCAAAGAATTCCGGTAATACCTGCACAAGGCAGCAATTTGTTTGTAGCATTAAGGTCTTAAATATTTAAAAAAAAAAAAAAAATAACTAAAAATTGTACCAAATTACGGATAGTGTGTTGCAACAAAGAGGCAAATGTGGGTTGATTATTTGTTTTTAAAAAGAATGGTTGTGACGGAAGAGAGCAGGACAAAGATTCTAACAATGTGAAAAGCTAGAGTCTTAACAATAAGTCATAGCATTGAACAGTGTAACCTTAATGCCCTTAAATCCGGAAATTATTTAGACCAATGGAATACAATAAGGCATTCCACAAAATGTTTCTCTAAGCCAGAAGGATGCTAAATGCTTATGCATCTTGTAATGAAGCACCAACACCCTAAACCAACCTTTTTTATTTTCCTGATCCTACAAAGCTGTCCATTCATTCACAAAGAAAACTTGAAGGGTGCAAAGTAGGGGCAAAACCTCGTTGACGGGGGAGAAAAAATACATCATTGGATAAAGAACTGCAATTAAAGAAGAATTTTCTAAGAGATGCCATGACTTTGTGAATCTTATTAAGCCTTGTCGGTGTTCGGAACCAGCCCAACCGTGGGAGGAGGGCATCACGCCACCTCTCTGCTGCAGCAGGGTGACATCACCCGTGGCCGCACTCTTGCCAAGGGTATTTTTTGCCCAGAACCCCCTCCCCCTACTAGGGGCATTTGGGGTTAGGGGGCATTCCAGACCCCTGCCATGGGATTACTGCATTTGGGGACTCCCGAGGATAAATACACGGGGACTTGCCCCAACCCAAGGGCTAGAAGCAAGGCCTAAGGATTGCCCAATTAAAGGTTTTACTAGCACACACTCACTTACGGGACCTAAGGACGAGTGATTTCGTGAATAGAGCTAGGGGATCCATTGAAGCACCCTTGACTAGTCCAAAGAGAGAGGACCACTACCCAACAAAACCAACTCTATATCATACAGTCGCTTCGCACTTATACGGCCGCAATCCTCATATTAGCTGACCATGCAGGGGCGTTACAACCACTTGGTCGAGCATACCTTCACAAATGGATGCATCAAACCAAGTAGAGTCGACCACCTAGGCTAGTGACCATTGTCCTTAGCACATATAGGCTAATGTTCTTGTCCTAATTGACCCCCTATAAATACCCCATAGTTCATGATGATACATACCCTTCCTCTACGTACAACCTACCAATGACCTCTCTCTCTCCCTATTGCTCTGGATTGCCCCAGTACTCACCTTTTCTGCTTCCAATGACGCCCCTGTATAGTGTTGTTCTCAGATGGCCGGAGCATCCATCCCCACTCCGACTATCCACAATCCTCAACTTCAAATATGAATCCAATATGGTATGGAATAAAGAGGTTAACTAGATAATGATTCACCTAATTTGAACCTATCCAAATTTTACGAATGAGGTCCATTATCCCAGGGCAATAACTAGAAAACAATCCATTCCCATTCAATGCCATTATGCAGCAGGGGTATGGGAGCATAACGAATTGTTATATCATTTTAAAAATGGTAATACATAAGATAAGATTGTTATACCCAGCACATAAGGGTCCAGCTGAGAGCAAGATCTCTAAAGGGTAGTAGATAAGATACCTAACTGATAATCATGACCCAATCACATGCCACAGCGCTAGGGTGGATAACATTTACCATCATGCCAAGTCAGTACCTGTTAAGAACTGTTATATAACTTATTCATCAAACTACATACTATAACAAATTAAGCTCTATTCAACAGCGTTGAATAACTAGTTTGACATGATATTTGTATTACGCATGTCACTGTTAGAAGTCTAGGGTTCCAGTTTTTTAGAAATTATAAATTGTTCGAATGATCAATAAAATTTTTTTGGCTTTATTTACATTAAATTAAAATTTTAAGGCAATAAAACACAACATAACTTCAGTTCTGTTAAATTGAGTGGCAACACAAATGCATTTTTTTTATCACCAACAAAATATTATATTAAATGGAAAAAAACAGTACATGATACAAATAGCAGAGACGAGCAGTCCACTAATACAACAGAAAGGAATCGCAATACAAATGCATTGGATTCCAGGTTTTTAGAAACTGCCCCTAAATTATTTGAATGATCAAGAGGAATTTTTTTTTTTTTCCGGCTATCTAGAAGCAACACAACTTCAGCTCTGTTAAATTTTGTGGAAACACAAGTGCAATGGATTATCAAATTTGTAAAATTTCAATTGAAACATAGACAAAATCATGGTAAACTCATGCTAGATTATTGCTTACCAACACCAGAGCCTAATTCTATCATGGAACGTCCACGTAGAATCTCAGGATTCATAGAAAGGTAATTATTCAAGAGTGTTGCACCAGGCCACACCAACTGCCCCGTCAAATCAAAATCAGCTGTGACACGAAGGAAGTTAAAAATTTCATAAATGTTAAATTATTTGCAAAAGACTGATTTCAACTTAGAGAAAATGAAACCATTTTTTTTTTTTTTGTGTTTTTCGATAAACAAGAAAATGAAAACATGTTACGGCTGTATCCTTTGGAATCAAATCTTCTACAAATGTTTGATTCGTTGTTGAGTGTAGTGCATGAAAAAATCCTGATTCTGGACAATTTGAGAGAAAAATATGAAAAGGTGGTGGCATGTGGTACATAACAAAATTCTTATGGGCCTATGGAGAAGGTTAATGATCAAGCAGTGGTGTCCATGCAAGCAACATGGTGAATCAACATAGCTAGAGTGTTTTGTTCTTTGATCTTATCTTTGGGACATCTTGGGTTTTTCTTTGTGGGGATGCCAAGGCTCTTCACTTTTAGTAAAGAGTTCAAGCAGATAAAATAAGACAGAAAGCTTGGTAGGTTGTGCCCTCTTGTTTGGGATAGATTATTTTGGCAAAAGAAATAAAAAGTTTAAGAGATCTTTTGCATAAATTGAAGAACAATTTTTGTTTTTTTAATTATATATAGTTCGCTTATGTTGGGGTTTCTTTGACATAGCCAGTCCCAAGTCTGGATAAAGCAGAAGGGTTGTACGTTACGTAACCGACAGTCAGCACAATACTCAGTCTGAATTTTCATGAATTTGAGACCTTTGATTGGCGTTGTTAAATCCATGTAGCCGACCTCACCTAGTAGAAAAGACTTGATTTGGTTTAGTTTGATTTGGTATAGTTTGCTTATGAGGAAGGATTGATAGTTATAAATTTTGTGCATCAACATAAAGGCTAGTAAGCATTGGGCATACTAGGCCTGTCAATAGAACGGATCTGGATTAGATTTGGATTAGATCTATTAGATCTAGATCCAATTATAATGAATCCGGCCCAGATCCAAATGTAATCGAATCTAATCTGCAAGATTCAATCCAGATCCATATACTCACGGACTGACTCATTTTGAAAAATGATTTTTTTTAAATTATCATTTCATAAAAATAAAAAATATATTTTATTCAAAATATATATGTTATATATGTACAACAAGTAGAAAAAAAAAATTGGCAAATCATAATTGGTAAGAGTAAGAATTTTAGGCCCCCATGTGGTAACGTTTTGATTTTTTGTTTATGTTTTCAAAATTTTGTAAATTAACAATAGAAACATATTTGTTAAATCTGTCTATGTTTCTTGTTTTCAAAAAAATAAAAATTTAAATAGAAAAACATAAACAAAAAAATTGTTCTCACCCATTTTTTCTGTTACCAACATTTCATCAATTTTAATAATTTGCCCATTTTTATTGCGTCATATTAAAATAAATTATTTTATTTAAATATTTAATTAAACTAAAATTATTTTTAATAAATAATATAATTAAAT
>JAVXUM010000013.1:17357006-17368180 GCA_035590655.1 Pouteria glomerata | reverse complement strand
TATTCAGGGGGGTGTTTCTTTACTTTCAAACTATAAAAAAGAAAATAAATCTCCAACAACCTCTATAAATCATTAAAATTCTCTATTACATATTTCCTCATTTTCTATATTAAAAAAATTTCAATACTTCACTTAAACAAGTAAAAAATCTGAAAGAAGATTAACCGAATGTGTAAAATTTTTTGACAATCATATTCTTCTGGTCAAAAGCTTTTAAACAAGTACCATTGTCACTATTTTATATTTAATTTTTTTAAATCTGTTAAAACGGATTTGCCAAATCGTTTCATCGGTTTTAACAAAAATATGCAAAAATTTAAAATTTTTGACAAAAATTCGTGGGAACAGATCCTAAAGGCCGTTCTCACAATTTCTCTATCTTACTTTTTATCACAAAAGTCTAAAAGTGTCACTATTTTTCTTCAAAAAACTCTATTTCTAACACCAAATACTAAAAACTTAAAATCAACTTAAATCTCATTTTTTTCTTATTTTTTAACACTCCAAACGTCCCCTCAATTTTAAATAAAAATCATAATATCACATCGCGATTTTAGATTTATCTAAAAATTACATTATTATTTTGCAATTTTATTTATAATATTTTGGCAATTAAGCTTTTTAAGTTAGTATTTGGCCATTTTTTTTCTTTTAATAACAAAATAAAAAAAAAAAATTCTTCAAGTGAGTATCTAAAAATACATATACATCTATATTCTACTAGATTGGGTTAGGCTCTAACGTCTTTAAAAAAATATATAAAATAAAATAAATGGAAAGAAGAAAATGACCAACTTCTAACTGAAAACTACCTACCACCATTTCCCCCATTGAATTCTTCTCTCTCTCTCTCTCTCTCCTCCTGCGAGCGGTTCAATTCCTGCCATACGATCCCAAAAAAACACAAAAAAAAAAAAAAAAAAAGACGCGTCTACATCAAACCTTCATACACACGCATATACGTTCGTGCATATACATTCATATATATAAATAAACTGAATCCACCAAACAAATATTTGTGAGGAAGACTCCGTCACGTTGTGTTACCTTCTCTTCTTCGTCTTACCCACCACCACCTCTCCCTCTCCATAATTTTCAAGGCTCGAAAATTAAATAAAACAACAGAAAATTCTAGGGTTTATGCTTTCCTTTCTCTGAAATCATCCTACGTTTCTCCCTGAATTCTCGTAGATTTTTGCAGGTTTGTTCAATCTCTCTCTTGCAATATATTTCTGACCTGCTTGATTGCCGAGAAATCAGGAGGAAAACCTGCGACATTTAGACCTCAATTGCCTCAAGATTATTGGGTTTTCTTGCGAACCGGGCAGGCCTTTCTGGTTATTTTGTTGGGTGTTGTGATCCAATGGTTCACGTATTCTAGTTGTTGTTGGCTTTGGAGTTCTTGATTATGTCTGCATTGGTATTGAATTTCTGGTTCATTGCGAATTATGGGCTTACAGTTCGTCTGTAATTGCATATTAATCTTTGAATTCTGTTTAGATGTGGTATTTTCCCCCTTAAAATTTCTATATATTTGGACCACTTGATGCTTTACATTCAATTCTGGTAACATGAGTTAGATTACTATGACACCTTCGTGGAAATCGAGGAAAGCACTCCATTTGTGCTTATGCGCGTGAACACAAAAAATTTAACTCAATTTGGATTGCCATTGTTCAATCTTGGTTTTCCCTGTCCTTTCTATGTAGAGGAATTCGAAAGGGTATTTGGGGTACTCAATTTGAATATGGGACAGTTTGTAACAATGATATTATTATTATTTGCAATAATAGTTGCATGAGGGGTGATCAGGGTTCTTGGAATCAGTAAAATAAGGTGTAGGCACACTTGTTCTTCTAATGGGGGACCAGCATGAAGCAGGTGCTTTAGGGATTTGGTGCAATTATTTTTATTCCGAGAAGGGTGGGACACACGATGCATGTGCAAGTTATATCTTCCAATCACTACTTAGAACATGGGAGATGATATCGGAATATAAGTGAGTGAAATACTTCTTCAGTTGGAAATTATAGATACAAGTATTTCAATTGTAAGAGCATTAAAATTTTATGGAAAATTTTGAGAAAAATTTTTCGACATGACTTCGTAAAAATAATAGCATAGATTCGTTTATTGACTGCATCATCATTCTGATGGTTAGACTTTACATTTGGTTGATAATAACTACAGCATTATAGTTTGAATTAGAAATATCTGCTGGACATTTCCTTCTTGATTGTTTAAGGGCAAATGGTTTGCACTCAAATCAAGATTAGTATTTTATGGCCCTCTGGCTGCAATATTTTTGTCATAAAAACTGCAAGGTCCTCAAGAAATAATTCCGCAGAAGTGCGAATGTCAGGTTGTGGAGTGCCAGGTGAATAAATGATAAAATTAAAACTCAATGCATATCCTATAATTTGGAGGTTAGCAATACGATAAAAAGAAAGTTGTGAAGATGGAGAATTGGTATTGTGCGATGAAATTATTAATTACTGGCAGACTAGGTAGTGATTTGGTTTATCATCTCAATTTTAATGTGCTACAAATATGAGAGAGCTGAAGAAAATGAGAGTTGAATTGTTGAGAAAAGGAGTAGTGGCGTGGTTTATTGAAGATAGGAGCATCCCCTATTTAATTGCATAACTATTGGAGACCTTCCACGTGAATGAACTGTCTTAAGTTGATTTAAGTTTTAGCATGGTGAAGTGGAATTGGGGGAAACTTCAAATCTCAAAATACTTACAGACTAGGGGCACCATAGTTTTCCAAATGATGGTTGGCTTGTGAGACATCTTTATTCTTTTAAAATTATGGAATACTTATTTTAATAAAATCTTTAGTAACCAAAGCCTGCACCACAGCATAGCTGTTGGACTGACCTACTGATACATTTTCTTTGGTTCAGTATTTCTATTTCCCTTAATTTTCTTTTTCCCTTATGAGTTCTAAATTGCCTATAGGCACATCAAACACGTAATTCCACATTTTCTTTTTGCTTTCTTATTACAAGAAACAACAGGGTATGCGAAAAAGCCAAGAATTTTATTAATATATTTAAAGTAAATTATACTTTGCATCCTTGCACTTTACTCTCAATCTCAATTAAGGACTTGCACTTTCAATTTCTAATTGTAACAATTAAATCCTTTCACTTTTGATTTGTTCCAATATGGAACAAATCCACTTGATCATTTTTAAGGGGTAAAAAAGTAAAATTATTTTCCATATTCCAGTCAAAAACTCACTTTTATTCACTATATATGGTTTAGCTGCAGGTTACAAGTAATCATTTATAAAATAACTTATCAAAAATTGAACACATTAATTATTAGATCAATACACAGTCAATAAAAAAATTCCCAAATCAAAGTTCAAAAAAGGTTCACATTACAACAAATTACAAATATAAGGGCTTAATTATTATAATTGAAATTGGAAGGGTGCAAAGCATAATTGACCCTTTAAGATTTTGTGTTTGACAACCATGTAATAAAAATGGATTCTTTGTTCGCAAAATCAGTGTTATGTGGTCTCTTCTATTTCTTCTAATATACCCATATCCCTTAGATATGACAAGATTAAGGGTATGAGATATGTGTTCAACACCGGTACTCAAATTGGACACTTGGATCCTCTAATTTTTAACATCTCTTAAAAAAGTAACGACATAAGTTTGATGGTAAAGAACATTTTTTAATTTTTTATGTAGACAGAAGATTAGAATCTCATTTTTTCTTCAAACTCCAATTACATTTCTAAATAATTATATTTTATGTCACTATGTTACACAATTTACACTATATTTAAATGTACACAACATGTCGACATATCTTAGTCAAATTTTGGACCCATACATTTTGTATATTCTAACATTAAAGTTTTGGAGGTTTCATAACTGGATACATACCCACATTCGACCCTCTTACCCAACTAACATAGCCCAATATTTTGTTGTAAGTTAAAGTGAATTTAGCTTGTAGAGATCCTACAAGTGCATGTTTTACTATTGGCACTTAGAATGTATTACTGACTATGAGGCATATCCCATAGCCTAGACAGTTGGATTTAACGATTCCTTTTTTTTCCCCCCACTGCATGGGTCCACTGGCCCTCATCATCCTAGCATGGGTGGCCCCATAGTTTCCAACACCCCTCCCCCAACCACTCAGCAAGGTTGAACCCTTGACATTTTTTGTGGGAGAGGCAGGGAGATATGATGTTGTGTGGAATTTGAATCAACTCTAGCAACAGTGGATAATATATGCAAACAAACAAATAGAAAAGCAATCAAACAAGAACACAAGATTTATGTGGTTTGGCAACTTGCCCATGTCCATGGGAACAACATACTTGGTTTTCTATTGTCAACCTCCAACAATAGATAGAGGTCTACAAGAGCAAAAAGAAGAACCTTGAAGAAACTCTTCTTACCCTACTCTTTGTTTCTCTCCCTCACAAACTGTAGAAAACCTTAATTTGAATTTAGCTAATGTGTATATATAGTGGATAGAAACCTAGCCTGAAAAGAACTTTGAAACATCCCTAAAAATATCAGAAATCATGCTGCTCACTGGGATGAACTTCCCAGTGGGCTTCCTTGCACCGCTAGGAAGTCTTTGTCATTCCCAGTGACGGATCCAGTGAGCTTCATACACTTTGTACATGCTCTCTGTAATTCTCAGCGGGTTCCAACAAGTTAGCTAGCAAGCAACAATATTTCCTCTGCACTCCATTTGATTTGCTAACTCATCTACCATTTTGTTAGAGCCTAAGTGAAACATATATGAGCCACAACTACATATCATTTAATCAACTAGGTGGTGGTAGCAGTCAGTCGCTTCTTTTAAAATATTTGTTTGTAAAATTCCATTAAAGCAGTTACAATTTGGAGAAAATTGTGGCTTTTAACAGGTTCCATGTTTCAATACACATTCCTATTTGTTTTGCTTAAGTGGTTCAATTGGAATAAGTTCCTTTCAAAATGCATATAGGCAATCATTTAATTTTTATACTACATATATGAGGTTGGTATGTTAAAATAAACATCTGAAAAAGAAATAGTCTCTCACACTTGAAGCAGGTGTTTTAATTTTCAAAGATGAAAGTATTTTAGATGAGTAAATTCTTCATGCCCTGCTATTGATTTAATGGTAGCAACACTGGCCTCACTGTCATACTTTATTCTAGGTTCCCTTGCTGCATCCGCTTCCACAATGTCGAGCTTGGAAGAGCCACTGGGTCTGGACAAACTGCCAAGCCTGAGCACTATTAATCAGTTTAGTAGGTTTTCATCTGGTGCTTGCAGGCCCAGAGGGGAGGACATGGGAATGGGAAATTGCTGGATTGAAGGGAGAAGCTGCAGGTCCTCCAACAGCTGTGAGTAAGTATCGTCATGTAGGCACCCCTTTCCTTTATGCAATATAATGAATTCCATTTCTGATTGTTCTGAAAAGTTTCCTTTTTTTTTTTTTGTAGTCTCTCTCTCTCTCTCTCTCTCTCTCTCTCTCTCATATACGTGCATGCATACCACTTGGTTGCAAGTGATCAAAAATTTTCCATTTCTTTCTTTTTCTTTTCTTTCATTATTTTTTAAAGCATAGATAGTTCTGCTAAAGAATATTCATAGAAGGTCATTCTGTCTATCACAACCTTTTGATGTTAATTTTTTGGTTGCTCATGTTCTTTTAGTAAGTTTAGGTATAATTATGGAAAATGTTCACCTTTGTGCCTTAAGTGGATTGTGAATAGCTCTTCCTTTTATCAACATCTTTGATTAAAATTAGATCGGCAAACAAAGATAAGGCTGTTCACCTGCAAATATTTGAGTCATAATTGCTTAGATTCAATAATTGCCAAAACTTAACTTTATCTTCTATGAGACAAAGTAGCCCAGTTGATTGTTGATTGCTAAGTTATAAAACTCCAGTTTCCCTTGTTTTCGTAATTGCAGCATGAAGAATGACTAGAAAAGTGGCAAGCATAATTTCTTCTTTTCTTTGTTTTCCTTGTCATTATTTTATTAGCTTATT
This sequence comes from Pouteria glomerata, assembly GCA_035590655.1. Taxonomy (NCBI): domain Eukaryota; kingdom Viridiplantae; phylum Streptophyta; class Magnoliopsida; order Ericales; family Sapotaceae; genus Pouteria; species Pouteria glomerata. The sequence goes on along the minus strand of JAVXUM010000013.1, from coordinate 17,362,148 downwards.
CATTTATTCTTATTTTCTCTTATTTGGTCAAAGAACAACACTAGAACCTTTAGAAGAATATATATGAAAGATCCTAGATTTCCCTTTTGTCTTATTCTCTCTCTTTCTAACAAAAATAATTTGGTCTGATTTGGTAAACCACTTCGTTTGTAGGACATTTTTAATTACTTTATGTTAGAAGTTGTCCTACATCGGCTCATTAGAAAAGTTATTCCCCCGATATGAGAGATAGACTTCTCTCACCTTAACAACTAGATCTTAAGATTGAGACCGCTACTCTTATGTGTTGTTGAGCTTTTTAATGTGGTATTGGAGCGGGTTTCAATAGGGTCTCACTATAGTCGACGCTATGTCTATGTTCATGCAGATCTGCATGAGGGAGGTTATTAGAAGTTGTCCCATATTGGCCAATTAGAAAAGTTATTCTCCCTATATAAGAGATGGACTTCTATCACCTTAACACTAAGGTTTTAAGGTTGAGACCTCTACTCTTATTTATTGTTGGGCTTCTTAACACTTTAAAATGAATCTATGTAACTGTAGCATATTCAGTTATAATGTTATTTGGTTTAGATGGTTTTACAATATTGTGAAACACTCAATACCTAGTTTTTTGTGTGCAGTGAAGATTTTGAAGAGTATACAGAAAAGGCATTCTCATGGAGAAGACGAAACAGTTGTGACATGTCCAATCGAAGGACTTCAAAACTTGGTGGGAATCATGTGGTGTGTGGAACTCTGTGTGATTCACAGTATTTGCTTGATTATCCATATAGCCACTGCAGCAATGACAAAGGCATAAGGGACATGAAAAATAAGGTATCTCTCAAAGAATTGATAAGTCTTGTTTTCTGTATGCCTTCCAAACTGTAAGGTGGTTGTGAATTTGTTGTTTAACAAGTTGGGCTCTTTGGCAAGTCCTTTAGTAGTGCTGAAAGCTGATCAATACGTTATCAAGTGTGAGGATCCATAACTGTTTTATGGGATCCTTGGCAAGTCCTTTAGGAATGCTTTATCTAACCTTCTGTTTGAATTTGGATTCTGCAGTTTTTTAAAGGCATACCAACGTTTGTAAAGATAGTGGAAGTTGGTCCAAGGGATGGACTACAAAATGAGAAGAATATTGTACCTACATCTGTGAAGGTGGAACTGATTCATAGGCTAGTTGCTTGTGGACTGTCTGTTGTTGAGGCCACAAGTTTTGTCTCTCCAAAATGGGTTCCTCAAGTAAGTAGGACAGTCTTGTTTTGGTTGATGATGCATTTGTTTCATTTTTATGATATATTTATCACGTGTGCACATTATTTATTTAATTTGTTGAAAAGCTTTCACATGCAGGCCTTTGTATTCTAATTATAGATTTCGGTGTTCTTTATTTAAACTCTGCCAAAGACAATTTGATAGCTTTGACTTGATTTACATGTTAAAAGAACAGACGTATTTCATGCTGACAGTGGGACGACTGATACAACTCTGTATTACTAATTGGTTTCTTCCATCTCTTTCTTCTTGTGAAAAGTTAAAAGACCAAGGCTCGCTTTTGCACCAGTCTGGTTAAGTTGAATTGGCTGTTAATTCTGGATAAATTGATAATGCTGTCCTGCCTAACAGTGGAATAAAAATAGTACTACTATTTTCCTTGCTAATTTTTCTCAATTGATCTGTAATTTCTAATTCAAGGTTTAAGGAAGTTCAGTCACTGAATTTTATTTCCATTTTACAACTAAACCCAGAAATTTAGTTGTGGCTATGAAGAGAATGTCTTGTGCCACTCAGAATTCTGACTTTTGGGGCACGAGGGAGAAATGTGACTTCGAGTTTATAGTCAATTGAGAAAAATTGCAAATTTTCTCTTCAAAATGTTCAATCATTTCATGAACCAAAGAATATGTGTTTTATATTTCTTATTTGGAGAAACTAGTTTTGTAAATCCTAGTAGTTTCTAAACAAGAATTATTTGGCGATTTTGTTCTTGGCTAATTTCACTAAACATTAATGTAAGTTCGAAATTTTCTGTTCAATTCTATGTTGAATCATTTCTGTAGCAAAGTTTGGACTACATCTACACTAGGTAATGTCATGATATCTGCTTAGTGGTGGGAGCAAGGCAATTCGCTTCAGGAGCTTTATTGGCCACACCTCTATGAAGTCCTTGGTCAAACATGTTCACAGCTTGCATTGGCTTGATCTGGCATGTGTTTCATGAATCCTTTTACTTGCCTGTAATTATGCATGTTTGGTACAGTCATTTCCACCAGTAACACACTTCGTGATTTAATTTGCTGAAATTTTCTGGAGGTCATCATATCAGTTACAGGACCAGAAGCTTTGCTACTCCATCCCACATCTTGCAATTTTGTCGGTGGATTTTATGCTATTTAATCAAATTTAGAATTTAACCCGACATGTTTATTCCTCTTTTCAGCTGAAAAGTAATGTGCTTTTTAAGTAGTATTCTCACTCTCTCTCTTTGTTTTTTTTTTTTTTCTCCTTTTCTTTCTTTTTTATTAGCTTGCAGATGCAAAGGATGTAATGGAAAATGTTAAAAACATGAAGGGTGTGAGGTTGCCTGTTTTGACACCTAATTTAAAAGTGGGTGGCATTGTTTGAGAAAAACATGAGTTTATCTATGCCATAATTATGTGAAAGGAATTTTCTAATTTGTTATGCAAATCATTCTCAGGGATTTGAAGCAGCTGTTGCAGCTGGGGCAAAGGAAGTTGCCATCTTTGCATCAGCTTCTGAGTCATTTTCAAAGTCAAACATAAATTGTAGCATTGGAGAGAGTCTTACTCGTTATCGTGCAGTTGCTCAGCTTGCCAAAAAGCTCTCAGTTCCTGTTCGTGGGTATGCATTTTTTTTTTATTTTTTTAATTTTTTTTATTGAAACTCTTCTTACTTGTCTATCCCATTTTCAGTCTTTTGTTCTCCACCTGGAAAATATATCCTTATTTTATCCTTGAATTGAATTGTAAGTCAAAATTATATTTTACTGATGGTTTTATTTGAGTTAAATGTAAACCACTGCCTATGACTAAACATATGTGAAGGTGGTTGCGTTTTATGAGCTTTATGAATTGCAATCTTGCATGAATAAGTTTATAGAGCATTGATATTTTATGTAGTTGCTAGTGTCTGGGTCAGCAGTAGAAGAGTCAAGACTGTTTCCTGGTGATTGAATATTACATTCTCTTATGGGACATCTTGCCTTTATTTGAGCAATATTATTAAGGATCTGAAGAAGCGCTCTTGCCTTACATTAAGTCTTTGGTTTGCAATCACATCTGATATATGTTCTAAATATTAAGCTATCTCAATTACTGGTTTTTTCTTTTTTTTTGGTAATTTCAATTACTGGTTTTATTGTGCTCTATGTTAAAAAACAGTACAAGCTTATTATTTTGGTGGTCCTGTGCATTGTTTTATCATATTCTGTAGTCTTGTACAGACTGGTTCTGACACAAGTAATGTTCCTTAAGGAGCCTTTATCCTTTTGTCTTTTTCCCCTTCTGACCTCTTAGTGGACTCTAAATTTTTCATCAGTTTTTCAATTTCATATAATTTCAACAACTCTTCAGGTTTTTTTTTTTTTTTTGAGAGAGAGAGAGGTAATGGTTGCAGGGGCAACAGTATCTGCTCATAAACCATGTTTAAATGTTCCCAAGTTCCCAACGAAGTTTGAATCCAACTTGTTTATAATTGATGACTGGGTTTGAATTTTGAAGTTAGGTTATAAGTATATTACTCATTTGTTGATTCAAGTTAGATATCTTTGTACCAGTTTCCATTATGTTTTCCCATTTTAGGAAACAAAACAAGTCATTTAAAAAATAAATAAATAAATAAAAGATATGTTTTAATATTTTTAGCTACTAACGTAAATAATTGATCTCAATTTTTTACTAGGTATGTCTCTTGTGCGGTTGGGTGTCCAGTGGAAGGAGCCATTCCCCCTTCAAAAGTGGCATATGTAGCGAAAGAACTATATGATATGGGCTGCTTTGAAATCTGCCTTGCTGATACAATAGGAGTTGGAACACCTGGTAATTTTTCAAAGTAATTGGTCTTTATTAAATTTGACTTAATGATTTTTAAGAAGACATTTACAGCTACTCTATATCTGCTGTGGAGTCTTTTGTGTTGAGCAAACAAATAATGAAATGCTTTTTTTAACTCTTGTATTTAGCATTTTTGTCCAATTGTATGCATAGTGTACTTATATATATGTGCAAATAATATTTTCCTCAAATGATTGTATGCTTAATAGTTCTGATATTAACTTCTATCATCTTTTCCGCTAATAATTTAGTTTGTATCTGGCAACAGATGCATTTCTTTTCTTTCTAATTGAGTGCCATGACTTTCTACACCTGTAATACTGAGCTAATACCTAGGTTGATGCTTCTCAGGAGTCTTGTTCATCAAAACCAATCTAGGGTTAATCCATATATTTAGATGTTTAAATTTCCAAACCATCTTACTTAGATAGGCACGCGTAGGTATATCAAATAGTCAATATGTTAGCATAGGAACATTTGAAGTTACTGACGCTAAATAGGCCCCTCACTTTTTAATTAGCATGATTATGTCTCTGCATGAAAAGTAGCAAATACTAACAACTATTAGCAACATGTTAACATGTGTCAAACTTGGACAAATTTTGAACATGTGTCTATTACCTAGCCAAGAATGGGACTTAGATCTTGACACACATTTGAAGAATTAATAGAAAGGGCGCCAAAGATTAAATCAAAATGTGGAATCATATGCTTATTAAATCCTCTTCAATATTTTTTTTTCTTTTTCAATTTTTAAGACCTTTTTTTGGTAAATAATTTGGACTTCTAAAAATATTCATTCTAGCTTTTCATGTCTCACTTCTTTTATGTGATATTTATTTGAAAAATAAATTATTTTTTGTTATGTTCATAAAAAAATAAATTCTTTTATTATGTAAATTTAATATTTTTATTTATTAATGAATAAATATGCATTCCCTATCGTATCTTTATCATGTTTGTATCCTAATCTTTCTACAGTCGTGTTAATTATATTGAAATAATGTCAACTTTGCATTGCTTGCATCAAGAAGATGGATATGCACCAAACACAAATATGACATAATATGGAAATGTGTAAATA
>JAVXUM010000013.1:17294373-17304547 GCA_035590655.1 Pouteria glomerata | reverse complement strand
TTTTATTTTATTTTTTTAAATGCAATTAACAAGCTTAAAAGTTACAACAACTACCAAAAAAATAAAAAATCAAATTTTAGTTAAAAAAAAAAGCCACATAAAAAGGGAAAAACATTGCAAAAATATTTGCCTTTTCGTAACCAAACCAACCCTAAATACTAGTTGTACCAAGATATTAATGTTATGATTGGATCTACGATTCATAAATGATGAATAAAAGTGAAAGACAAATATTGGGAAACAAAATTGAGAGAATTTTATTTTATTTTTCCATTGGGAAAGAAAAATGAGAAAAGAATGGATAGATATTTTCCCAAAAGAAAAAAATGCCCCCTACATTTAGGAGAGAATTTTATTTTATTTTTCCACTGGGAAAGAAAAATGAGAAAAGAATGGATAGATATTTTCCCAAAAAAAAAAAAAAAATGCCCTTAATATTTGGTCAGCCGTAGCAAATGAATTTCATTTCTCTTGAGAAATCCATAACCCAAACATAAGCATAAAATATAATGTATGCAGCCTCAAAACATCAAATATGAATGTTATTACTTGTTTAACTGGAAGAGATTAATGTTGTTTCATCTATCAGACTCCACAAACTCATGCAAACTAAAAAGGAGCATGCAACTGCCACTCTTGCTCTTTTTCAATCACACAACCAACTCTTTTTTAAATACTAAGCCTGTCTTTGGATCAAGGCTTTGTCAAAGGAAAACCAAAAGGCTGGGAATTCAAAATCATTCCTCATATTTCGGTTTATGATTAAAAAAAAAATGGAAGGAAAAAAGCATGGATTTTAACAAATTAAAAATAATTAAATTAGAAAATTAATTTATTGATAAATGCTTTTTATTTTTTTATATTTTTTAATCAACTCAAATAGAATCATGTCTGATAATTCCAATCGTGGAATTGAATTTTCACCATTTGTTCCAAACAGGAAAGATCAAGGCACTTGACGGCATGGGAAAAAATTATCATACCTAAGTAGTTTTACCTAAGTATGATGAATACTACTACATTTGCAATAATAATATGCAGGTTGATATAGCCATCCAAAAGACGAATGTTGGTCCAACAGAAACTAGCAATGAAGCCCACAAAATAAAAACCACAAGATTGTGTTATGGACCATACCTCTTTAACATCGCCATTCCACATGCAATGAGCTGCCAAAAATCCAATAACAGCCGGTACAATATATAATAGTGCAGGCTGAAATTGAAATGAAAATGTATAAGATGGAAGAACATTTAAATATATACAAACAAATGGGATAGAATTCATGGAAATCCTTGTAATAAAGAATACATAGAATGAAACCTGCCATAGCTAGGGTAATTCCCTGTATATGTATTCTTTTCATTATACATATACACAGAGCATAAAGCAAAACGGACAACCGATACAAACCTGTGCAGCTTGAAACCAATTCATGACAATAATTGTAAGAACCAAACCAACAATATATCCAAGAAAAGCACTCTTGAAATATTGGCTCTCTTTCCCCCTGGACACATCAAATCGCAATGCCAACGCTACAAAAATGCCTGGAGGAGAAATGCAAGGAAAAAAAAATACAAAAAATCAATGCAAGTATTAGGGGCTAGGACACAATATATTTGATTCTAGATCCATTTGCAAGCTATCTATTAATAACATACTTTAGCTCGATGTTGTTAAATCCCAATTTAGATCTTAAAATCTTACGATTTTACAATGTTAGAGTGAAAAAACTTGTTCGATTTTATGTATAATCTTATTAGGGACAAAATAGATAAAATCTCGATTTTAAGATGTAAAATCAGTAAAATCTCTATTTTATATGCAATTTTACCGATTTTAAAAATTAAGTAATTTTTGTGTAATTTTTAAATAAAATAGATTTTTTTGAATTTTTCAAGTAATATGTCACAACTATTTCATTTGTTATTTTTTTTATTCTATAACACTATTGTTTACTATATTACACTAGTTTAGGACTGTGTGCTATTGCACCAAATTAACTACCATAAATTAAATGCAGTAGCTAAGATAGAAACTAAGAGACTTATGATAAAACATTACAAATATATTTTCAACTCAAACAAAAAATTAGGATAAAATGAAGTCAGTGTTTTAATGTCAATTGTATAGTCTATAAATCGTATTAAACATTTTAAAGGTCTCAATTGTGTAGCTGGATAAATGAAGTATAAAACCAAGTATAAAATATTTTGTAAACTTTGTTGGGGATTCGTTTTTCTTAATACATTCCTTTTCTCTCCTCTCATTAATAAAATAATTAACTTACAAAAAAAAATGGAAGCTCTAAATGAAAAATTGTAACATAATAGACTATATTTTTATTTTATAGGCATTTAGTAAAATCTTACGATTTTATGATTCGATTTTTGGACCTTCCACCGATTTTAAGTAAAATTTCGATTTTAACAACTTTGCTTTAGCTGCCTTCAATAGTATTATCTAACAAGTAATCAAAAACAAGAAAGTCCCAAATGGAACCATTTCAGCAGTAATAAATCTAACTGTTCAAATTTGTTAAGAGGGAACCTTTTCCCATGTTACAAGATGTAGGGAATTGTCTAAACTTCCAAGACATGGGAAGAAAAATATTGGCCACCTGGTTATTTTCACTTGAACGGATTAATACGAGTACCACTCTCATCATAATCATAAGAGAAACACTTTTCATCATATTCACATGTTACATAATCAGCACCTAAAGAAGAGGGCTCAACCCAGGAGGTAGTAAGCAAGTATAACGAGTTTTTACAAACAAACCATAATAGCCAAGAAGAGTCAATAAATCACATGTTCATTTGCTACTTGTGGACCAAGGAGATATGGAATCTACGGTTAACCAGTTTTGGAGTGGAATGGATGTTTCCTAGAGAAGCAAAGAGTTTATTTATTTATTATTATTATTTTTTTTTTACTTGGTGGGGTTGCAAGATGAGACCAAGGAGAAGAAAGGCTTGGGAATCTAACCCCATTTTGTGTTCTATGGCTAGTGTGGAAAGAAAGGAATAGAAGAATTTTTCAAGACATTGAAATGCCTATGCATAGAATTAAGAGCATATTTGTGTCATGTTTGTACAGTGGGTGATGGAGATAGTCTTTTTTGAACTTTGTTGAATGGGTTGGTTTTTGTTTGTGGCCTTTTGTTAAGACATTTTCTTACTGCCCTTATCAATAAAATTCGTTTTTTTTTTCTTCCAAAAAAAAAAAAATAGCAAGTATTTGGCAAGCCTAAAAAAATAATGCAAGCCCTAAGAAATGAACATAAAAGAAATGCAGTACGCAGTACACAAACAGTGTGGACTCCAAACATACAACGTACAGCATTTGAAAACCTTCATTCCACAAGGTTTAACTACACCACTACGATGAAGACAGACAAATGCTTTAAAAAAATAAATATGAACAAACACATGCATCACAAATTCAGAAAGATAGGGTTACCAAAGTTCGTTGAAAAGAATGTGAGGTTAATTATAACAAAAGGGGCCCTGTAAATTCACACAGACCAATCCCAATCCCTAAAAATGTGTCAGGTCGAAAACTAATCAAACAAAACCTTATAAGAATGGATTTCTTATTATCACACCTGGAATTACTATGTCTCCAAGGCCAAGCATTGAAAATGGGCGTTCAGAATCAGCCGTTGGGAATAAAAGCTGCAGAGAATTAAGATTATTGCAATCAAAACAGTGCAGCACAACAAACTTGTAATTCAAAAATGGTTTAAATACAAATTATTTCAATTAACCTAAGATACTGACCTTTATAGGAGCATCAAAAGATTTAGCAACACTAACCATCACTGGGGTAAAGAAAACCCAGAAAATATCATATACAAAAAGCCCAGCCTGCAGTTTTTTTAAGAGGGAAACAGTCAAAAGACGGAAGCATTAAGTGCATATATTATCATTGAAGGGGGGTGTAGAGAAAGAGAGTGAGAGAGATTAGCATCAAACCAGCCTAAGAAATCCTATTATTATATGCAAATGCAGCAGACATTTCACTATGCTATCTGAAGTGGTTTTACACTAGTGTTTCTAACTATTACTCCATTTGTAACACCTCAATACCTCCAGCAAAATTAAAATAAGACTACACATAAATGAAAACAAGGAAGAGAAATTAAAGAAATGCAGATTATAATATAAAGACTAGCCAGTGTTGAACGCACACATCATATATGGACAATCCAGTCTACAAGCAAATGCAGGAAAGCAAAAGACAACACAACGGTAATAATGCCAACACATAACACAGAGGGAGGAAAAAACTCACATTACCATAATAATCACTTGAAGAAACAAATCATTGAATCTGATGCAGGCACAAAGAGAGCATAGGATTATCACACAAAAACTAAAATAATTTAAAATAGGATTATCAAACAAAAACTGCAATAGCTTCTTTTCAACTTTACAAATTGCTAGAGGATAGAAACTCTTTTTTTTTTTTTTGGGTATGCAATAAAAACATATTCAATTGACTATGATATTAAAATGAGTTAAATATACCTTTCCCATTGTGGTTTGACCAAAAACCACATGACCCGCGGTTAAAAAGTGAAAATACAAACCCCTCAATGTTTGGATTGAAGTGTCAAATGGATGGTATCTATTAAGTTTAAAAGTTATGTGATGTGCAAATATCATGCAATACTCTGATGCCTTGTGGAATGAAAACCTTTTATTTGCCCAACTCTTCTTGAAAGAAGAACTTGAAATGAAATTGGATTGTTTCAAGGACAATCCACCTCTAGGGAGAGAAGGATTTCTCATAAAATTATCATTGATTCTCTAAGTAACAAACATAGTTGAACCTGAATGGGCTTGGTTGGATTCGGTAATGGAAGCCTAGTGATGAGACCTTTCTAACTTCCTTTGGGTCACTAGCCCACTGATACAACAACGACCCATACATTCTAGCCCGTAGCTTCCCTTTCTAAATTGTTTCCCCTTATCACCTTCCCATTTATCCTTCCCAGTTGGCAGTGTTCCATTTATCAATTGTTGGAGGGCCAGGATTGAGAATGCCATGGGAATGATCAAATCCATACGTGTGAAGATGTTGATCTGAAGGCTACAGTTGAACTTGTCTTATCATCCATTTCCAGATCCATCCAAGGGCATATTTAAACCCCAAACCCTAGATATAAAAGGTATGCTCACCTTTATTTCAAATAGCTTCTTCTCTGCCTCCTCTCTATTATTGCCGTTCTTGTCCTCTTCTGAATCTACATCCTCCCATTTCTCCTTGGCTGATACTTCCCCCATCAGTTCCCCTTCAGCTTCATTACAGTATGGTAACTGTCCAAAATGCCTCCAAAGAATATTTTGTAATTCGACATTGCATGGTTTTGTTACCTTTCTAAAGAGCAGTTTGGTCATTTAATGACTATTTTTTTTGGCAAGAAAGGAAGCAACAGAGATTTACATGACACGTAGATATTACAAGCCTATTGAATTTTAAATGACCCCATACTTTTGACACTTAAGTCCAAACATTGAGGGGACTATGCATTTACATTCAAACAACAATAGAGTTGTGTTTTTCGGTGAAACCACAAGAGGGTAAAGTATAATCACCGCTATAAAAATTGCAAAAACAATGAAAGTGGAAAGAGAAGGGGTTGATGTCGGCAGTTTGCTGGCAATACAGTGCAAGAAAGTGGTGGCATCATAGTGTTCACAATCATGATTAAGCCAACCGTGTTCTTTAGAAAGTTCAGTAGGTTACGCAATTCAACAATTGAAACAGTTCTCAAGATTAATCCAACTTGCAGAAACTGGTTGTTGAAATAGCTTGATATACATTGTTGGACCCATTTCCTAACAATTTAAGTTTTCGAGACAATTGGTGACTTAATATGATATCAAAGCTCTAGTTTCAAGAGATTCTAGATTCGAATCTTGTTATTCCTTATTTCTTATTGTACACTTTGTTTGCTTATATTTGTGCACCTTATTTGATTTGGTTCAATTGTCTCTGGTCCACGTGCTGCAATTTGTTTGCTTATATTGGTGTACCTTCTTTGATTTGGTTTGCATATCTCTGCTCCACGTGCAAATTAGGGTTGCACGTGAAAAAGAGTGTTGAAACAACTTAGTATACATTGTTGGGGCCATTTCTTAACAGCTTAAGCTTTTAGGACAATTGATGACTTAACACTTGTTGCATAAAAATATGTTAAGAACACAAGCAAGGTTGACATGCTGGGTCAATTGGCATCATAGTTAGATCTAGTCCTTGTACATACAAGTGCGACAATACTTTTGACTCCATTTTAGTTAGATTAACATAGACAAAAGAAGTGTGTTGCATTTGCTCTACATCTATCATATATTATATGTTGCATTTGCTCTACATCTATCAAATATTATATGCAGATAGTGACATAATATAGCATGATTAAAATGTTTGGAATATTATTTGCAAGTGATTAGGAGAAAATGACAGAAATGCAGAACAAAAATAAGATGCTTCAAAAAATTATTTAGAAGACAAAAAGAAACCATTTAATTTGGTAGAAATTTGTGATCAGTTAGGTTCTTTATTAGGCCCCAATCTTTCAAGGGCTTGTATAGAGAAAAGATGATAACAAAGTTCAATATCAGGCTGCTTTAGTACTTTCTAATAGGGTAAGTTACACTCTGCACCCTCATACTTTACATTGCTTAAGGACCTATACTTTCAATTGTAACAATCAAGCCCTTACAGTTTCTAATTTGTTATGGTGTGGACTTTGTGAACCTCTCTGGCTGAGGATTTTCATTAACTGGGCATATAGGCATTTTTTGAGAAGTAAAAATATAAGATCACATGTTTTGTTTCATTCCAATTAAAAAAAAAAAGAAAAGATCTCACTTTTGTTCACCATATGTACTTTGCATGCAAGGTTACAACCAATAATTTTATCAAAGAACCAATCGGAATCTAAACATATCAATTACCATAACGTATATATAATGAATAGAAGAATTTTTTGTTGAAATATGAAAGGAAACACCTGTTTTTACACTTTTACCCCTCAAAGAATGGTCGCCCCCAAATTAAAGTTAAGAAAAGGTTTACATTGCAACAAATTAGAAATGTAGGGACTTAATTGTTACAATTAAAAATGTATTCCCAAGGAGAGATTTGATTTAAAGTGGCATTCTGTGTCTTAGATAGAGTAGAAGAGGGTTGCACTTGTTCTACATCTCTCTTGCAATATATACAAAGCCATGATATAGCATGATCAGAATGTTCAAGATATTATCTGTGTGTAATCAGGAGAAAAGGAAGGACATAACTGGAGAGCTAAAATGAGAAACCATGAAACTAAGGCAGAAGAAGAATCCCACATTTTTTGACATGCACAGTGTAGTTATAATGGTACTACGGAATAAAATGGAAATAAAATTTGGAATGGAAGGGAATGATCCTTCTCATTCTCTTGTTTAGTTGCCAAATTAAATACCCTATAATCAAATTTCTATTTTTATTTTAGTCTTAAAGATTAGACAAAAATGAAATAGAACAAAAAAACTTCTAAAAGTTGTAGTTGAGAGTAGGTGAATCGCAATTGGTGGATGATTGTGTAGGGTGATGGCAGCGGTGATGGATGGTGATAGTGGTTGAAGGTGGTTGTGATTTTGGCAAGATAAGGTGATGGAGGTGGTAAAATGTAGTCGTGGTAGTAGCAGATGACAATGTAGGGTGATGGTGGCGGTGATGGAGGGTGATAGTGGTTGAAAGCGGTGGTGATTGTGGAAGGATAAGGTGATTGAGGTGGTAAAATGTGGTAGTGAATGGTAGCGGCAGATGACTACGTAGGGTGACAACGGCGGTGATGAGGGGTTATAAGGGTTGAAGGTGGTAGCTGGTAAAATGTGGTGGAGAATGGTAATGGTGGATGACTGCTCACGACGATGTGAACAATGTTCTACAATAGAGAGATTACAACTCCTGCAGTGGCCAGCCGATACAACTTATGCGAATGGCTTGCTACCATATTAGAAGCAAAAGGAGAAAACTTGTATTACTGTTGATAAAAAATTAAATCATAACCCTAATACATAATTGGCTAATACTTATAGAGACAAGCCCTAACAAGCATAAAGATTAAGCTACCCTTAGGAAACTGAAACAATACATAAAATACATAACATTTACACCATAAAGCATGAGAACGGACATTCCATTCCAACACTTCCTGTCTTACCAAACATGTCCCAACTGCTTGAAGCTTATGTTGGCTCGCTAATTTGTAGTTCTTTCAATATAACACTCATGATCAATATAAAAGACGAAATAAAAGGGTAACATGGTTATTTATTAATTCTTCAATTGCTAACAATATCAACAGCTACAAATAAAGACGACGGTCAATGATTATCTTGTAAAGAAAATGAGATAAATAAATAAATTCATGGATGCTAATTCTCACCAGAAGAATTGCGCCAGTCTTGAACGATCCAAGCGACAACATTTCAATCCCCTGCATATTCGAAGTGAAAAAAGAATAAAAAAGAAAACAAATGAAGCAAACCAATTTAAACTCTCAATATAATAATATGTAAACAAATAGAGAGAAATTAAAAATAAAGGTCCGACAAATACAAAAGCCTTTCCCCACTTGAAAGTACACCAGAGAAGCTCCTGGTATATACACACAACTGCAAGTACAAAAAGCTATTCCCAAACCATTAACCTTGTATATATAATGTAAGATGCCAACTGTAACATAATATGTTTTCAATAATAACAGATTCTAATTGACAGCAAAATATAGAAACAAAAAAAAAAAATTCCTATTCTAACACAAACAACCATAAAAACCCACAACTATCTCTTTATTTAGAACAAAAAAGAAAATCCACATATGTCACTTCAGTGACTATGAACCTAATCGACACAACCATTATACTTTCAGGTATAGGGCTTTTATAAGAGAAAAATATGACAAACGGATTCTCTTTTGGCTGAGATCATTTTGATATAGATAGGATTACGGACCATCAATGCAGGCAGTAGAATGTGAAGTCAATGTGCATTTTACAAGCATAGCTAGGAAAAGCCACACATTAATTTTATAGAGCAAATAAAATAACTCGTGGACATAAAATGTTGACTAAATATGACCTATATCAAACACAGGACATGGTGAACACACATTGAGGTGTTCATCAAAACTTACAGAAAATACAAGAACTCCCTCAAGCAGTTGAAAACTCAAATGAGAATGTCAGTAATTAAGCAACAGTAAGTGATGCATTGCTTCAAGAATGATGATATCAATCCAACCTGAATGCAGAATGCGAGGCCCAATATATTGTTAGCCAACCAATGCTTCTGTGAAGCATACCATGCACAGAAAAAGGTCCCAGGAATTGAAGCGACAATCTGAGACCTTGTGAACTCAACCTCCAAAGCTGTGGAAGATATGTGCAAAGAAAAAACATCATTCTGCATATTACTAGAATATACTGTCAACTGCATCATATGAAAAAACAAGAAGGCAGAAACTAGGATCTTTCATTCATTCAAATTTTGATATACATATGTACAACAAACTATCACTCAACCAAACCAAGAGTTGACAGTCAAAAGACTGAAGTGGAGAACTACAGCAATAGAAAAAGCATGAGGCAGAATACCCCAAAGCTTTACAGGTGTATTTATTAACTTAGGAAAAATAGAAGCACGAACAGCTTTGGAAAACAGAGAGTTAAGTGTTCGCACAAGTTGACAGAGGATCTTAAGAAAGCAAACATTGTATAAAACAAGCACTAATGTGCTAATTCAGTTTCATCAAATCAGAAAGAGCAAGTTAGACACAAAGAATCACTGATTTTTCTTAACACCCCCCCTAAAAAAAATTAAATAAATAAATAAATAAAAACAAAAACAAAAAAGAACCCCCAGAGCTTTACGGGAAACCATGAACATGCACGTCTGTTATCTAAGGAACACAGCTTCAGAACAAAGAGAGTAGGTATTTGCACAAGGTGACAGAGGACATTAAGAAAATCAAGGTTACATGAAACTATCACTACCGTGGTAATTCAGTTTCTCCAAATCAGAAAGAACGAATTTGACATGAAGAATCACTTTTTTTCGTACCCCGAAATCAGAAAGAATGAATTAGACAGAGAGAATCGCGTCTTTTAGG
>JAVXUM010000013.1:17254747-17265106 GCA_035590655.1 Pouteria glomerata | reverse complement strand
TCCGTTAATAGGGGAGGTTCTATAATTGAGGTCTTTTTTTTTTTTTTTTTGTGTGATAGGGTTTCCTCGATATTCTCCGGTGTTATTATTTTTTATTTTGTGTGATTGCTTGGTTGGAAATTTTATTTTTTTTTTCAAAAAAAATACAAAAATGTGACAAAAGTTGATGAGTTTTGATTGATTTTGATAAATCAAACACTTTGTAATTTTATTTTGACTAATTATAAATTCTGATTTACCCCTGCTTTGGATATTTAATTTGAGCATCGACGTAAATCCAAATGTACATTTTCCTAAACAGATTTAAGTTAGGCTCATTGTATTACTCAAACCAAGCCTACCAAAACTGTTGACCGACGCATGTTTCACGATGGATGTTATGCTTTTGCATGCTAAATTGCCAATGTCAACATGCTGTCACAGCCAAAATTGTTTTAGTTAAAAAGATGATTTGGTCCTGATTTAATTCCATCTTAATTAAAGTAAAATTGTTTAAGTTCAAAAGATGATTTGGTCCTAATTTCCAAGATGAGGGGTTTTGAGCACTGGGCCCTACAAAATTAAATATGGGTTGAAAGTTCATAAGGTATTTTTGCAGAAGTCAAGCCGAAAGCATTAAGAATGGCTCCGTAAGTTATGCCACTAGTTTAGGTTCAATGGAAGTCGGCTGGTGCCCTCCTCCCTAGGCAAAGAAATAGGATTTGAAGGGCTGATAAATGTCAGTTTGGCGATAGCAATTCAGGGTTAGGGTTAGGGAGCGGGTTTAGGATTGAGGTTTGGTTTTGGGAGTGAAAAAGTTAATTTTTTTTTCGTAATTGTCCAGTAATTAGTTATTAAAAAAATTATTACTTTTTTTTTTTTTCGTGTGTTTGGAAATGAAAAAAATTAATTTTTACTAGTTAGTTTTTTAGTTTTTTGTCAATTTGACAATTTTACGTTTTAATGTTTAAAAAAAGTATAAAATGTAAGAGAATGAGTTTAGTCATTTTAGAAAAAGACAAAAAATTAGTAGCTGAAACTATCAACTATGAATACCAAACAGAGTCTAAGATTTAGGTTATGACTGAATTGAACAAAAAATTTAAAAATAAAGTAAATTGAATTACAAAAATTTAAGTTGTATAAAAAATTTTGAAGTTAAAATGAGTTGGGTTATAGAAATTTAGAATGGGCTAAATTTAAAAAAAAAAAATTAAATTAAAAAAGAATTTGCTTTGGACAAGCTATCGGGCTATAAATCAGGATAGCGCAAGAAAAGATCCGCCTCTGTCAAAGTTATTAAATTGAAATTTAATAGTTTAAATATATTTATACTTTTTTAAATTAAAAAAATATATAAATGTATTTAAAGTATTAAATTTTAATAAAATAATCTAAGATATATAATGGCACCGTTTGATGCAAAATAAAATAATATAAAACTTAATAAATTCTTATAAATATAAATTATGAGATTTTAAAATTTAAATTTTTTATTTATTATATAAAATATGAGATATTAATTTTTATAATTTTATATAACTTTCAATACATTCATTATATCGAAACTCATATTATGTTCGATGTTAAACTAAAGAAAAATCACATGGCTGGGAGCGTGAGTCTATCAGATAGACTCGTCAATAACTCATTAGCGTTATCTATTGAGTCGGATTAGCTCAAATCGATCTTGAAGCGCCCACAATTGATAGTTGCATTTAGTACTCGTTACTCTTACTTTGTAATCAATTTGTTTTAAAATATTACAAGTAGTTACGTGTAACTTGAAAGTTCCACATGTTTCTTTTATTTTTTAAATAAAAAATAAAAAAGTAGAATTGAGAGTGAACAAATATAAATTTATTTATACCATGAGTGTGTACCACAAAGTCAAATTTTGACATTTTCATGAGTGTGACCTCTATTAATTTTAGATACAAAATTATTAAAATATCTTTAGTATAGAACAATTTAAAGATATCTTTAGTATTTTAGTTTTATTAAAAAATTAAAATTAACTAAAAATTTTTTAACATAAAAGTAATTTATAAAAATCAAAATCAAGTATTTATTTGTGAAATAAAGTGTATTTTTCACTACAAATGAATATTTTTAATATCTTTAGTATAGAACAATTCAAAGATATCTTTAGTATTTTAATTTTATTAAAAAATTAAAATTAATTAAAAATTTTTTAACATAAAAGTAATTTATAAAAATCAAAATCAAGTATTTATTTGTGAAATAAAGTACATTTTTCACTACAAATGAATATTTTTAAATATAATATCAATAAATATAACATACAACGTAATAATAAATTTTATAAATAATAAAATTAATAATAATTATTTCTTTTAGTGACGAGAAATATCTTTATTAAAGTTCAAGTACCCTTAAAAAGGTTAGTTAAATTGTAAAAAGTATATTTACTAGTTTAAAGTTTAAAGATAATTTTTTCTTTTCCTAAAAGTAATGTAGTTTTTGTCTTACTTTTAATTTCGATGTAACTCGTTATTCTCTTTTTAGATGCTCGGTGCCCCTTTAGTGAAAATTCAAGGTCCGCTACTATATATATATATATATATATATATGCAATTAATGTAAGAAGTCCAATGCGACCAAGGCTTGAATTAATCATTGTTAAAGAAGACTATTAAACGATCCTGCCAACGATCATATGCTTATCACAAAAATTAAACCATGCATGCAAACTAATTCAAATTGTGAAACTGTTCTTCTATTATAAAGTCTCATGCAGGTGCCGAACTAAGTTGTCTACATGCATGCAGATAAATTTTCAAATCCGTTTTATTTACAGTCCTGATTTGTGAGACAGCTTATAAATTCAAAAATTATTTTATTTTTATTAAGATTTATTTTGAATAAAATTTTAGAGATTTATTTACTTTAATTTTTTTTTATTATTATTCTAAGTAATTTGTTTTGAATTACACTTTTGATATTATAATATTTTATTTGACTTTTATTTTTAATTGTCTTAGAAAATTATTAAGATATTTAAAGACTTGAGATTGTTAAAGTTTGACAAACTTGAATATTGATTATTATTGAATTAATGGTTGCGTTTGCATAAGTTATCTCTTCTATTTTTTTCTTTGCTTTTTTACTCTTTTTGCTTAATTTTACTCTTTCTTTGTCTCTACTTTTTCAATTTCTTATCCTGCATCAGTTTGAAGAATAATTGGAAATAAAAAGATAAGTTGTGTTTTCTATTTTTGGTTTTGTTGACAAAGTGGATTTTCATCAATAAAAAGTCTATATAATTACTTTTAGTGATACGTTTTATTATCATATAGTTATGAGACTAGGTGCCACAGTAAAATTGCACAATGGTAACTATTTCTATTATTATGATTTTAGGTAATTTATTTTGAGTAGGAGTCCTGATATTGTAGTCTTTTATTTGATTTTTAGTTCTAGTTATCTTAAAAAATTATTAACTTCTTTTAAGGTTTGAGATTGTTAAGGTTTGACAAATTTGAATATTGAATATTATTGAATTAATTGTTGCGTTTGTCTGAATCCATTAACTTCTTTTAAGGTTTGAGATTGTTAAGGTTTGATAAACTTGAATATTGAATATTATTGAATTAATTGTTGCATTTGTCTGAATCCTCTCTTTTATTCTTTTTCTTTGCTTAATTTTTTTCTTTTAACTTTTTTAATTTCTTTTTCCGCATCAGTTTGAAGAAAATTAAAAATAAAAAAGATTAGTTGTGTTTCCTAATTTTGGTTTTATTAACAAAGAGAGAAACCTGGATTTTCATCAATAAAAAGTATAACTATTTTTAGTGATACGTTTTATCATCATAAAAGGTTCATTTGGAGTGTTTACAAACTATAAAAAAACAAAATAAATCTCCAATAACCTCTATAAATTACTAAAACTCTCTATTACACATTTTCACTTTTACTATATTAAAAAATTTTTAATATTTCACTGAAAAAAATAAAAAATCTGAAAAAAGGTTAACCAAATTAATAAATTTTTTTGACAATTATATTTTTCGGGTCGAAAGCTTTCAAATGAGTACCATTGTCGCTATTTTATACTAATTTTTTTAAATCCGTAGGAATGGATTTGAAAAATCGTTTTTACAGTTTTGCTATGGTTGTATAAAAGTGGGTAAATTTTGAAATATGTGGGAACTGATTTGGGAAACCATTCCACGTTTTTGCTTTAGCTGTACAAAAATGTCACTATTTTTTTTTCAAAAAATTCTATTTGAAATATCAAATGTCAAATGCCTAAAATCAACTCAACTTACTTTTTTTTTTTCTTATTTTTTATCACTCAAAACGTATACAAAATAATAAGAATAGGTGTCATATTAAAATTGCACAATGATAATTATTTTTGTCATAAATTCTTGTGTCTGATATAGCTATACTAATTAATTGCTAAAAACAATATCAAAATTAGTTATAATATTGATGAAGTACAAATCATCAAATATAACTACTATTTAATGTAAAATAAGATAATTTTTGTTGCAAAATACAACTATATCATTTAATAATAAAATAAGAAAATTTTTTTATCACAAGGAATGACCATCATCTAATAATAAAATAAGATTGTGATTTTTTTTTTAAACAAAATACTTGTAGTGTTGACATTTATTGTGACAATGCAATATTACATTATCAAAAATATGTTTAATTAATTACACCATTAAAGATATGTTTAGTGGTGAAATTTTACATTTTGATTAATTTTTAACCATTGAAATTCCTTTTTCTTTACTATAAGGAGCTGACTCTAATCATTTTCTTTTCTTCATGTAACTATGTTTTCTTTTATCACAATTTTGAGTCCGCCGCTATAGTGCTTGTAGTGCATTTGGATATTATACCATGCATGGATGATGAGCTTTCAACTTTAGTTTCGTAAAAATAACTGGTAACTCTAGTTGTCCATTATTGATATTTTAATTTTGTTTAAATTATTAAATTTATATTCTTACATTTTTATTTTTTTTTTAAATTTTGAAGAATATAAATATCAAATTAGTAAAAAGTTAAAAAATTAATTAATAAAAAATTAACTTTTTTTATTTTCAAATATCAAAATTTTTTTTTAATAATTAATTAATAGTCAGTAACCAAAAGAAAAAAAAAAACTTTTCAGTGCAAACAACAATGAATCAAGATGAAAGACAAACAAAACATCATATTCAGGGCCGACTTTCTATAGTTCATGACCTATTATAAATTGGCTTCTAAGATAATGGAAATAATCAAGGGTCTACTTTATTTGGCAACAAAATAAAAAAGTTAATTTTTTATTATTTTAGACAAATCTAAAAATATATTATGTCAAAATTATAAATATTCTTTCATATATACCTTGATTTTTGTGCATGATGGAGATAAAATTAACTTTTCAAATATAAAATTAACTTCTTGTTGCCTGGCAAACCCTTAGCCATTGTTTGGAAAATTGGGGTGGGAGGGAAGGGAGGGGAAGGGAACTAAATTAAATGAGGGGAAGCAAAGTTAATTAATTTTTCTTATTTGAGAGAGACAGAAAGGGAAACAAAAGTAAATTGAGATAAATAATTATTATTTCTTTGTTTGAAAAAAATGAAAGGGAATAAAGGGGAATGTAAAAAATATAATTAAAAATATCATTATACCTTTAAGAATATATTATTAGGTAACTATTTAAATATTAAAATTTTTTGTGACCGGGAATATTTAAAATAAGTAAAAATATTGAAGGATAAAATAAAAAAATTACATTAAATAAATTTAACCATTTTTTTTTTTTTTTTACATCAGCTACCTAAATTAGAGGTGAAACAAAATTGAATCAATAAAGATGAATAAAAATAAATTGTTTTCTTTCATTTATTTCCCTTTCTTTCCTTCACTCTTCTCCCAAACAAACTTGATTATTTTATCTCCCTTCATTCCCCTTCATCCACCACCTCCAAACGAGTGCTTAAGCCATGCTAATTTATGGAAAACCAACACGAGTGCTTAAGTTATGTTAATTTATGGAAAAACAACTAAATACATATATATATATATATTATATAGAGGCACTGTTCAAAACTTCAAAGCCGGCAAGGCTGACCACTGACTACCGACTCCCCCTCTAACACGATGGGCAACAAACAAAATCAGACTTTCTCAAAGTCAAATCTTAGTAACCTCTTGCGTGTGTGTATATAAGTTATATAACCAATCTTTCTCTCTCTCCACCCAATTCAGCCACAATCACACATCCAGCTTCTCTCTCTCTCTCTCTCTCTCATGGGCAATGCATTATCTCCATGTTGTCATCCAAAATACAACTCATCAGTGAAGCTAATCTTCTGGGAAGGAACCACCAGGATCATCACTGGAAAAAGGGTGGTTGCGGGAGAGATTATGTTCGAGTTCCCAGACCGCATGGTTTGCCATGCAGACTCATTCTTCATCGGCGACCCAATTCCGGCACTCGCGATCGACGACGACCTCGTCGCCGGGCAAACCTACTTCGTCCTCCCCCTCGATTGCTTCCCCTGCAACAATGTCCTTTCTGCCTCATCTCTCGCTGCCATAGGATCTTCTTCTTCTTCTTCTAGCCCTAACCGAGCCCCAGTCAATTTCAAAGACTCCCCTTTTCAGTACATAAAGCGTTCGAACGGGAGGGTTTTGATCAAGGTTATGCCTGAGTTCATAGCAGAGCTTATTAGCAGAGGCAAGGGATTAAGTGAGGAGTCCAGTGCTAGTCCCAGCAATGGTTTTCTCTGTAGCACTCCCGAGTTGAAGAAGCAATATGATCAGCTTGTTGGGTCCCGAGATCAAGTGTGGTCTCCTAAGCTTGAGACCATTTCAGAATACAAAATTAGGTTTTCACCATGCAGATTTATTGGGTTGGAATGGAAGCAGAAAGAGCGTGCATGAATGAATCCTAGTATTGTATTCTTTGATTATATATATATTTATTGGTTATCGTTGGTACTATATATGATTTTATTTTTTAAAGTTTTGATATTGTGTTTATAGATTTGTACCAAAAAAAAAAAAAAAAATGAAAATCATAGTAGATGTGACAGGATCAGTCGTTTCTGCAGATGTAAATAAACATAAAACTAGGATTCAATTTTCTGGATCTTAGTTGTTTGCTTTGATGATTTGAAGTAGATGACCTAAATATTGAGTATCATTGCTTTTTTTATTTTTTTTTATTTTTCTTCTTTTTATTCAAATCTTCCGTTAAATAAACCTTAAATTTGTTTTTCAGTAGCCATTATTTCGAGTTTTCTTAAAATAGAAGATATTTACTTGACTGCTAATTTTAGGATCTTTAGGGCCATCAAGGATCAGTTGAGATATACTAGTTTGAATTTTCTTAGAATCATTGAAAACTTACTTGATTTTTAATTTCAAGACACCATACAATATAAGTTAATTCGAGTTTTTTCAAAGTTATTAAGAATTAATAAAGATGCGCATGCATAAACTAGCTAGCCCAAGCACCATAGAAAGAAGAATTTAATCTATTCTTGACATATTCACTATATACTTCTGGGGTGTTTGGTGCACAATAAAACTCTGAAAAAATTTTAAATTCTTTACTATTTTTTACACATTCACATCTATTACAACTCTAGAAAAAATTGCATAATTTGAGTTCGATTAATAGAATAACTGTAATTTTTTTTTAATGTGACCATTATCATCCAAACTACCAAACAAAACCCATTGTCAATATTTTTTGAAGAGGTTTCAAAACTATTCTGACGGATTTCAAAACCGTTCCGATAAATTTCTCCATAAAAGTTAATATCTTTCACTATTCAACCCTGAAAAATGTAGTTTGTCACAAAATACTCAAATATTACTCAAATCACGTTTTTCATTATTTTTCGTTATTTTGTATTACATGAAACACCCCTTAATCTTACTTATGCTTATGAATTGTGGGTTCAAATGTATAAATCATTTACTAATGGGATTTCCGAGCCCAATCAAATACCTCTGTTGGCTTCTTTTTTAACCTTTCACAACCAAGGTGTTTATGATCATGCCAAAAATTAGCAAGAATTGTCTTTTTCTGCCTTGTATAGATCAAAAATTGATTTATACAAGGCAGAAAAAGACAATGTTTGTCAGACCCTTATTCGATGACATGGTCTTCTTGATCGCATCTTGAAAAATCATGTAATTTCTTCGTTTTCTAGGATCAAAGCTGTGTTTTGATACAAAATATGATTGTTTGTATGTCTCAATATAGTGAATTAGATGGCATATTTCAATTCTTAGATATTGGGCACAAATTGAGCCTGTTAATCTTTGTTAAATAGATCAAGGCTAAATACAAATCAAAATATAATTAACTTACGAAATTCAACAATTTTGAAGGGAGTAGAATGAACAAAGTCTAATAATCTCCAATATGTGAATTGAGATCAATTACAAACTAAAGTAGAACAAACATATTTCATTAATCTCCAAGAACACAAACCAATCTAGTGGTGATGTTTACAAGTAAAATAAAAAAAAAAAAGTAACAAATTTAAAACACTACTCTTAAAAAAAAAAAAAAAAAATCAAAACTTAGGTGTTGATGTGTTGATTATGGTCCTTTGTTATATCTATTGAATTTCTTTTATAGGCATATTATGATGGATTGTGTGACTATTTCCTTAATTTAATTTGAAATTCTTTCTTAAATGTATAGAGAATTAACTTAAAATATCTTAACTGCCGGGGGCTGCGGGCTATTGATTGGATTAGGAGCTTTATGTGCGTGTGATTAAATTTATTGTTATTTGTAAACAAAAGTCGAGATGAATTTTCGGTTCTAGAAGAGATACAATTTGAACTTGGTGTTTTGATTCCAATGGCAATGATGTCCAGCTAAATCTTGGTCAGCACCTTAAACAGATGAGGACAATAAATTGAGAGGAAATATTTGGCTATAACATGTTATGTTAAAGAAAATCAATCTTTCATTCATATGTTTTGAATAGCCTAAAAGACTCAAATATATATATACAAATATTCCAACAACTATATTTTATAAATTATGAATTATAATTCAAAAAAAGGCTAGAATCAAGAAACTAAAATCAAGCCAACATAAATCACAAGGAAACAGATGGAGAGGAATTTGGTTATATTAGAATCCTAAAATAATGAAATGAAGTAATTAAATCCATTATTTTAGGTAACTTGTTAATACTCCTCCTCAAGTTGAAAGGTGTAGGAACGTAACCTCCAACTTGGAACATAACAACTGAGATTGATCAATTCCCAAGGCCTTCATGAAGAGGTCCATTGGTTGCAATGATGCGGAAATATGGTGAAAAATAATAGCACTAACACATAATTTTTCTCAAACGAGATGACAATTGATTTCAATATATTTTGTTCGTTCATGGAACACTAGATTGTGGGCAATGTGGATGGCAGCTTAATTATCATAATAGAGGACAATTGAGTTGAGTAGTTGGAGACCAAAATCAACAAGTAAGGACTTTAGCCAAAGAAGCTCACAAGTAGTCACTGCCATAACCCTATATTCGGCCTTGGCAGAAGAATGAGAAACCACTTATTGTTTTTTTGTTTTCCACGAAATGGGACTATCACCAATTTTGACAAAAAATCCTGTACTAGAAAGATAAGTCATTGGACAGCTAACCCAATCAGAGCCTGTAAATGCCGAGACTTATAGAGAGTGGTGGGCTGAAAAAAGAAAATCATAAGTTACTTTGAGATAATGGAGGACCCAAAGTACAGCTTCATGATGGTTGGTGCATGAAGCATGCATGAATTGGCTTAAGACATTTACCACAAAGGTGATATCAAGTCTGAAATGGTATGATAAATAAGGTGCCCTACTAAGCACCGATAGGGGCCTAGATCTATGAGAAGTGCACTAGAGTTGTCACGTAACTTGAGGTGTTGTTCCATGGGTGAGGAAGCGGGACGATATCCAAGTTGTCTAGAATCAGCAAGGATGTCTAAGGCATATTGTCACGCCCCGCACCCGAAGGCACGGAGAGTGAGCATGAAATACACACACAACCATGAATTACCGTCCACGCATCAGAGCAAGCACAATGGTAACGCAATGAACCCACACTATAACACAAATACCATTCTAATCAAATCCTGTGAGCCTGTTCAATATACATACATTCTAGGTGATGAAAGTAATTCGATACTCACCAACATTTCCACTTATTTCCCAAAGACACCTCATTAATTGATAACAAGTTCATTTTATTAACTGTTATACATCACTGGGCCTAAAGGCCATTACACTTGCAACATAAGATAAATGTCTCTCATCACCTCACTTTATACATATACACTTGCCACTTTCTTACAAACATCCATAAGTCATCCCGGATT
>JAVXUM010000013.1:17208714-17221039 GCA_035590655.1 Pouteria glomerata | reverse complement strand
TAATTTTTTGTTTTAGGTTAAAACACTCGAAATGACCTTTTTGTCATTTTTCATTTTATGTATAGATTTATTTTTTATTTTTTAAAATAAAATTTAAAAATATAAATGATTAAATATGTTTTGAGATATTTTTTTTATTTTTCAAAATGTAAAATAAAAATGAGCTAAAAATAAAAAATAAAAACTAAAAGAATAAACTAAATGCATCCTTAATTAATACTTTTGCTTTCGTGTGCTAGTTTCATGATCGTTAGTAAGCGTCTCCTAATTAATTTTTAGGTATTTATTTTCTGCATACGCATGTTCGTTGCTTGTCAGTTGTCACCGATAGCCAATTGGGGTGATGATTCGTCACGGGTTATATTTGAATTCCTGATCGTCTCCACTCACATTATAAATATTCCAAACTTTCACTGTCACGCTTAGGGCCCGTTTGAAATTTTACAAATTAAAAAAATTATTAATTCGTAATTTGTTAGCTATTTAAAACGCGGCCAACTTTTAGAGATTTATATAATTCAACGGTTGTTAAAATGTTAATTTATTATTCGATCTGTTTGAATAGATATGAAATTTGTTTGGCGTGTCAAAAAAATTTAACAAAAATTAAAAATTAACATTGATATGATGTATGAGTATTAGGTAGCAAAATATAGGCTGCGTTTGGCTAACTACAAAGTAAAATAAAATCTTACAAATTTCTATAAATACGAATTATGAGACTATAAAATATTATCTTTTTATTCACAACACAAAAAACAAGATACTAACTTTTAAATTTTATATAATTTTATACTCACTACATAAAACTCGAAATATTAACTTTTTATTTTATACAACTCTAAACACACTCATAATTAGAAAAATTTAAAATTTTTTTAAATTTTTTGAAAAAATTTAAAACTCTAAATGGACCATAATTAAATTGTTCGAGTGACTTTGAGCAGTTGGAGTTTTTTTTGGAGTTTGCAGAGATAATTTATAGAAATTTATGAAAAATTATAAAAGTTAAATTTTATAAAAATTTGTAAAAATGTTTAGGGTTTTGTAAAATTTTTAATGTCACCACTTAAAAAATTAATTTATTTCAAAACCTCTGTAAATTTCGGATAAGTCCGCTCTCTCTCTCTCTCTCTCTCAGAGAGTAATTTGGTTTCTATGCATTTTTCATATTCATTTGCCCTCAGCTGTTCAGATTATCAGATGGGTAGGCTGTATATAGCTTGGATGTTGAGGTGGCATTGACATTGCGTGCACACAGCTTGCTGAGAAATTAATTGTTGACTCGGTGTTTGCCATTCCTTATTCTTGAGGAAGATTATCTGCTTAAACAGTTACTTTTCTTAATTGAGGAAGATTAGTTTTAAATGGAGGTGGAAATGAGAAGCGTGTTTGGCAGCATAATTTTCAGTCAAAAAAAAAATATTAACTTTTCCTCTTTAGGTGTTTGATTAAATACTAAAAATTATCATTTTTCTATTTTACTACTGTAAGTTGTAAAAAGTTATTAAAAATTATAACTTATTTTATTAAACATACTAAAAATTACAATTAGTAATTTTGGTTAAAAATTATTATAAATTGTTAAAAATTATGCCTCTAAATGCTCCAAAGTGGACTATTGGAGCTTGGTTAAAAAACCGTTCAAATTAAGTTTGATTAGTAATCAAAACAAGTTTGACTCAAAACTCAAATATAAAAAAGTTTGACTCAAAAATTTGTGAGTTAATTTAATAAAAAATATAAATTATAATATTTTAATATTTTTTATAATATTTTATTTATTATATTTTATAATAAATGATGTCATTTTGATATATGTAATTGAGCTATTCATGATTCGATTTCAAATATAAATTATCAAACCTAACTTGAGGTTATATAAAGTTCGAGTCAAACTTGAGTCTAATATAAATAACTCGAGTTAAAACCGTATAAATTAGATTTTGATTTATTTTTATCCTCAGTTTTAAAGTAATATAATTTGTTGTAATATTTTTAATATGAAAAACGAAATGTTGTATTTCATAGATAAAATTAAATAACGAATTTATCTAGGTGAAGTCTTTGCGGTTTATTTTTGTTTTTTTATTTGTATGAATGAAAGAAAAAATCACATGTGACATTTTTTCTTCTTAAATTTTGTTCCTTATATTAGTATAAATTATATGCTAACACAGAGAGAGAGAGAGAGAGAGAGAGAGAGAGAGAGAGAGAGAGAGAGAGAGATGCAGTGCCAAAATGAATGATCATATGGCTCAATGATCTTGCGTATTATGCACTGCAACAGTCAACTGTACTGCTTCGTTAGGATAATTGATAATTTAATTCGTATAAGATTGACAACGTTAGTTTTGCTACTCCCTCTTTTTTTTTTTATATATATATATATATACCTTAAATTTATATATAATAAAATAAAATAATTTTTAAAATGTCTTTCTCACAAAACAAATTAAAATTTAAATGCTAATATTGAATTTTATTCTTCAACGAATGGTTGAGATTTTAACGTATTTTTTTTTTATCTCAAATCATTAAAACATTATAACTTTACTTTTTTTTTTAACTTATAAAAATAATAAAATTATAGTATATGATTTTAATAACTGCAAAAAAACTCAAGAGTTATAAAATGGATTTACTTTCTTATGCTCTAAAAAGAAATTTACTTACTCATGTGTTTCAATAGAGGAACTTCCCTACTTAAAAATTTAATATAGATGTTAAACTTAAATATTTCAATTATATTAATAATTAAATTAAAAATACGGATAAAAAATAAAATAAAATTAAAAAAAAAACAAATAAAAAAAACTTAAATAGTAACAAGGTTATTTTTCATTTAATAACTCTTAATATTTTTAAAATTTAAAAAAAATACTAAGTATTAATTAGGTTTCAGAGTAATTATTTTATAAATCAAATATAATTAATAATAATAATAATATTTTTTATTTAAATTATTTTCATAAAATCAATTAAAAATTTATTATCATATTCAATGTGGAATTCTTTATATTCATTTTTTTTACTTTTTTTATTTTTACAAATATTTGAATAAAATTAATCTTAGGGGAGTTATTTTTTTCATATAATAAAACACAATATATTTTAAAAATGTCTATTTCACAAACTAAAATCCAAATATTGAGATTGAGTTTTATTTTTTAATGAATGATTGAGATTCTTCACAAAACTTTAATTTTTTTGTTACACATTACAAAACATTACAACTTCACTTTTTCTTTTATCTATAAAAGTACTAGAATTGTGGCATATGATTTTAATAAATATAAAAAAATTATGAGTTCTGAAAAGAAACCACTTTCTTGAGTTTCAAAAAAAATTTACTTGCTCATAAGATTTAAAAGGGAGGACGTATTTGCTTAAAAATTTAATATAATTGTTAAATTTATATATTTAAATTACATTTATAATTAAATTAAAAATACAAAAAAAGAATAAAATTAAATTAAAAAAATACAAATAAAAAACTTAAATAATAATTAAGTTATTTCTTAGATAACAACTCTTAGTACTTACCCAAAAAGAAAAAAAAAAAAAGAAAAGAAAAACAACTCTTAGTATTTTTAAAATTTAGAAGTACAAAAACATATGGCTGGAGAGGATTTATTTTTCTAAATTCTAATTTCAAATTTAAATTAGTCACATTTACATTATTTGTTTTATTTTATGAATAACATATGATTAATAGTAATATTTTTTATTTGAGTTATTTTTATAAAACTAATTAAAAATTTATTATTAAATCTAATATGGAACTCTCTATGTTCATTATTCTATTTTTTTATTTTTAAAAATATTTGAATAAAATTAGTCTTAGAGGTATGATTTTTTTTCTAAATTTTAATTTTAAATTTAAATTGGTAAGTTTAATTATATCTATATAATAAAACATAACATATTTCAAAAATGTGCCTACAAATTAAAATTCAAAAGTTGATATTGAGTTTTATTTTTTTAATGAATGACTTGAAATTTTTCGTAAATCGAAACTTCCTCTCATACTCTTGCTCAAATTTGGGTCACTTCACATTTTGATACACCTTTGAGTTGAACTTATAAACTTAATGATGATGTTCGAAGAATTGTATTGAAAAAGAAAAAATTTTACTTCTAAATATTATAAATACATGCATATTTAGTTTTAGTTGAAAAGTGTCATAAGCAAACTAATAAGTATATAAACAAAGAACGTGATTTTGATATACGATAAGATGTTCTCTTATAAAACAATATATAAGAGAAAAATAATAAATGCATCCCTTTATTAGCTACTCCTACTTTATGTTACTATTTTTTTATTAAAATTATCGTAAAATAGGAGAAACTAATGGAGAGGTGTAAATATTCTCACTCCATATAGAATTAAATATTAGTTACATTTGGAGTGCTAAATTTTGTTAAATTTTGGGAGTGTTTGAAGCATTAAAAATTTTTAACACATTTCAACTTTTTCTAACTTTTTAAAAAAAATTTTATACTAGAGTTTTTTAGCTATTTATTTTTTATTATTTTTTTTTAATTTTATCAATTTTTTTATTTTTTTATTTTTAATAATAACACCAAACATTTAATAATAAAAAAGTTGACAAAAATTTATTTTTTTTACTCCAAACGGCCCCTCATCATCATTTATTAGCCCTGAGATGACCCATCATTAGCCCAAACCTTACATTAACTTGGTTCAACAAGGCCAACCATGGAAATCCATCATTCGGATCCCATATCATAACATTTCCACTTCCACCCACGATCATTGTACAACACAAGCTATCATATTGATATCTCAGACTTACAATCTTATAAACGAAATTAAGGTAGTGTTTGGATTAAAAAAAATAAAATAAAATTAGTATAAAAGTGATACATGATAAAATTTGATTTGAAGAAGTAAAAAAAATTAATAAATTTTTGTAACTTTTGATATATTTTTAATGTGCCAACATCACCTAACACCAATACTATTAAATTTTAAGATACTTAAATACAAATATAAATAAAAAAATTATTGGATTTAGATTTGGTGAGAATTGAAATCAGGATTATTAAATTAAAATTTAATTATTTAAATGTATTTATATTTTTTAAAGTATTTGTTAACAGATACTCTAAGCGCTCATTAAAAATTAAATAAGATAAGTTATATAATAATGTTTTATATTTTTCATGTATAACTTCATTAAAATATGAAATATTATTGGTATTTAATAAGTGCCCTTAAAAAATCTATTAATATTTTTTAATCTTAAAAATATATAAATATACTTAAAGGTGAAGATAATGTTAGAGCGGCATTTGTTAATGTAATAGTACAATTAATACTCCTTTTATTTGTTGACAAAATTACCCTTATTATTTAAAACAACTTAATCTCTCTCCCGCATTGATTGCTCTCCGTAAATTTCTATCATCAATTTTTCTCTCTAAATTTTAATGTTAGAGCTCAATTAATAAGTTTTTAATTATTAACAAAATTACCTCATCTATTACTTTATCTAACCTAGCTTTTCTATTTCTCGTAAATTTCTCTATCATACTATCCATTCATCTCTATCTTTTTTTTTTTCTTTTTAAAAGTTCTCTGTATTTCTTTTTGAAAAATATTTCTCTTCAGAATATAGTTAAATAATAAATTTTTTATTTAAACTTAAAAATTATTAATGTACTATTAAATTATAAAAATACTCTCTTCTTCTAAAAATACATATCTTCAAAATATAGTTAAATATATAAATTTTTTATTTTAAACTTAAACATTATTAATGTGCAATTAAATTATAAAAATATTCTTAAAAAAATATCCTTCTTTAAAATATAGTTAAATAATAAATTTATCATTTTAAACATAAAAATTATTAACTTGTCATTGAATTATTTATAAAATTTTATCTATTATATTTGAAAGTTTCGTATTGGTATGAATCAATTTATGATTAATAAATTTCAATATAACTGTATAAAAAAAAATTATAATAGAAATTTAGATTAATATTTAATTATAACTATTAATTTTAAATAAAAATTATTAATACATTTTTTAAAGAGATTTTATGACAATTTGTTAAAATATAATAATATTAATACATAATGATTACTTTTTATCTCGTAAATTTTTTTAAAGATAATTTAGTAAAATATACTTAATATTAATGAAATTAAATTAATTATTAAATGAAATTATTTAATTTTATTCTATTATTTATTAAGAATAATTTAATAAAATATATTATTTTGAAAAGAGATTGTTTGGAAAGAAATATTCTTATAATTTAATAATACATTAATAATTTTTAAGTTTAAAACAAAAAATTTATTATTTAACTATATTTTGAAAAGACATTTCTTAAAAAAAAAAAGAAGAAAGAGAAAATAATATTTTTTTAAAAGCTAAAAAAAGAGATAGAATTGAATGGATAGACTGAGAGAGAAATTTACGAGAGATAGAAAATTTAAATTAGATAAAATAACAGATGAAGGTAATCTTGATAATGATTTAAAAAACATTGATTGAGGTCCAACATTAAAATTTAGAGAAAAAGTTAATAAAAGATATTTAGATAGAACAATTAATGAAGGAGAGAGACCAAATCATTTTAAATAATAAATAAGAATAATTTTGTTAATAAATAAAAAATATTAAGTTACTCTTACGTTAACAAATATCGCATCTTACACTTAGGCACTATTAAGTTTGTCAAAAAATCAAAATAAAAATTTTAAAAATTTTTAAAAATATCTAAAATTTCTAAAACTTATTTCACTGTATAAATTACGAACACACAACTTATCTTACTTTATTTCATTTTAAGTGTGTTTGAAGTGATAAAAAGTAAGATAAAATAAAATAAAATAAGATAAATTATAATTTCGTAATTCGTGTAATAAAATAAAAAATAAATACTTTTTAAAATTTTTTATTTATTGACAAATCAAATATTATTTTTATCTAATTTTTTATCACTCTATACACACCCTTAATTCCTTAATTCTAGTCTTACCATTCAATATGCCTCGTCCTTTTCAAATTATTAATCCCAACGGACCACAGTGTGATTACCTCCCCCACCGATATTCATCATTTACTTGTCAAATAACGCCGCAACTTCTTCACTCACACATCATTATGAAGCACAAAAGCAAAAGCGACTCAGGAGCCTGCGATTGCAGGCTGCACAGTTGTCTTAAAATGATATTATTTTACGAAAATGCTCCGTTTACATATGTCCTGTGCAGTAAATCAGTGGAATCCGTATGATTAAACCAAAAAAAAAAAAAAAAAGAATTTTGAGAAAGAAATGGGGTGCGGGAAAGAAGGGTGCGGTGTAAGTAGCACTGCCTATTATTTTACAACTTTTTATTTAAAATGAGCCAATTTCATTTGAATTGTTATATATAATATATAATTTATATTTAAATATAAATATTTAAATATATTAACTCATATTTAATTATAATAATTTAAATAGAACAATATTATTTTAAATAAAAAAATCACTAAATAACATTAATTTAGAGTGATCATAACAGATACAATAACCTTTCGACTATAACCCGTCTCGTAATACAAAAATCAAGATAGACAACACAGAAATTATTTGAGCTACAATTACCATCACAGCCCTATAACCAAATAACAGTGTATAATTTATCAAAATTTACAAAAATTCATCAACTTTTATTAATTTTTATATTTTTTTCAATTAAATTTTATCATATATTACAAATACTCCAATTTTTTATATTTTTATTATTTTTTATCATCCAAATACCACCGATCTCAAACCATTACCTATTACATAAAGCCCCCAACGTTTGTTTGAATTTTTTTTTTATTTTTTATTTTTTTGCTTTGATGTTGAGAACAAAATTACTCAAAAATAAATTATAAAAATACGATTAATGAAATTGTAAAATCATAATATGATTCCAATTCAATCTTAAATCGCATTATTATGTCACACTTTCCACCGTATAAGGATACTTAATCTAAAATTATGCTATTATATTACGTTCCTCTAAAATTGTGTTATTATATTACATTTTTTTAATCAAAACTGCATTCTCGTACTACGATTTATATATACATATATTTTGTTATCCTATTTTTAAGCTTAAAATTTATGTAAATCTTAATATTTTTTTTTAAATATTTTATAAACTCTTATTCAAACTTTCTTTCATTTACGTGAACATAAAACATTTAAATATGATTCTAGATACTATTCAAACTCTCTTTTGTTTGTCTAAATCTAAAAAAATCGATAAAACATATTTAATGATAAATTCTTAAATCCATTCTAGATCGTTATAAAAAAAAATATACCTGATAAAATTTCATAAATTTAATTGATTTTGAAATTTCATAATATTTCTATAATATTATTTTTATCAGATTCATATTCTGTGTTTTAAATTTAATTAATTTATCAAGTAATACAGTATATTTCAAAGAAATCAGACATTCAAATTAAAATTTTTAAATTCAATGCTGTCACCATATTTAGATAAGTTCACTAATTAGATTAAATTGACTAGTTTTTTTTAGCACTTTGTAAATTAAGTTTAAAAAAGTTTGTATATGAAATTAAGAGTGTGTTTGGAGCGATAAGAAGTGAGATAAAATGAGATAAAGTGAGATAAGTTGTGAGTTCATAATTCGTACAGTGAAATAAGTTTTAGAAATTTTTAGAGATTTTCAGAATTTTTTTTTATTTTTTTGCAAACCAAACACTGCCTGAATTGATTAATTTGTGATATATAAACCAAATTTAGATAAGTTTACATTTCAACAAGTCATAGGGAAAAAAAAAAAAACGAATATAATATTTTTTATTAAACAACTTATTTTTGGATTTTTAATGGATGAAATATATGTGAATAATCCTAATAAGTACAATTCGTAACATGGCAACACAATTTTAGATAAAGAGGCAAAAATTACAACATGATAATGAGATTCTATGCTTGACGAAAACTCAGCTCTGATTTTATAGTTTCATTAACAGTATTTAATCCACTATTACAAGATTATAATGAGATTTTATGTTTGACAAAAGTCACATTATAATTTAACGGTTTCATTAACGGCGTTTCTACTATTAAACTTTTCTGAACAATGTTTTGGACATTTTTTTGGCTTTATACAGTCACCTCTTAGTGGGAGCCTTCTATAGTTGAAATTCATGCACACAACAGTCACGTAATGATTTGGAGATTCATTAACAAAATGAACTTTACAATAATGAAACTATCAAAAAATTCGTTTAGAGTGCCAAAATTACCCAAAAAAAAATTGTTTGATTTTTTATTTTTTATTTCCTGCTTTCTACTTTATCTGTTTTATACTCTAAAAATTTCAAAACATGAAAATAAAAAATATTATGTTTTCCTTATTTTGAATTAAAAATACTCAAAATGATTTTTTGTTACTTTTCATTTTATGTGTAAACTCATTTTCTATTTTTTAAAACGAAATTTTAAAACACAAGTAACCAAATGCGCTTTAAACTATTTTCTTATTTTTAAAAGTTTAAAATAAAAAATTAGTTTAAAACAGAAAATAAAAATAAAAACTGAAAAAAATAAAAAAAAATAAATCAAATGAGGCTTAACTTTTTCAAAAACAAAAAATATGATAATAATAATAATAATAATAATAATAATAGTAACTTTTTTTTTAATTATCTTCGCAACAAAACTTAAACTTTTTCTATTTTTATCAACTTTTACAATTTTTTTTTTTTATTTTTACTATTTTTTTTTTAAATTTTCTCAAAATTTTCTAATTTTTATTAATTTCCTCAATGTCAAACCAACTTTTTCACACCTTTCGAGTAACACACCAATATTCAAAATTTATTTATCTAATTTTCTTTAACTTTTATTAATTTCCTCAATGTCAAACCAACTTTTTCACACCTTTCGAGCAACACAAATCACTCAATAATTCAAAATTTATTTATTTTTTTAACCAAAAGTTGGCACTCCAATCGGACAATATTTATTTAATAAATTGGAATAAATATTGCAGAAGTTTCAAAAATCAATTGGTTGCCTGGTTTGACTTTCGGGCCACATTTCTCACAGGATTGCCAATTGAACTATAACTAAGCCAAGAGAGAGAAAAAAAAAAAACACTTAATTCTCAACACAAACATTACATGAAATCACAATAATCATTCAAAAGCAAAGCCTTTAGCCTAAGGGCCAGATTCCTTTCTATTATACATATCTCTTCTCTTCTCTTTGCGTCCCCGTTACTCCATTCATTCATCATTCTAAGCGCCTTAAACTTCAATCAACTCGTACTCTTCCTTCACTAAAGGGGAAAATATATATATATATAAAATAAATTTGCAACAGACAAAAAAAAAGGCCAAAAAAAAATAAATAAATTACACCTATCTCTCTTCAACATTTGGTATTTATACTTATCACCTTTCAACATTTAAAAAATACACTTAGCTTTCTTATTTTAAAATTTTGTTAACGTTGACCCCCCTGCTATTAAATTAACCGTTAAAAAAAGTTAACAGAAAGCATCAAAATAACCAAAATTTTAAATGTATGCCCTTCTCTCCCTAACATCTCCATCAATTTTTTTTTACAAAAATTTCCAAAAAAATAAATAAAAAATAAGCAAAAACAAAAACATTTACTAAAATTTTTGTAAAAAAAACTCACGGAGATGTGATAGATGAATAAAATAGAAAAAACACTTAAAATTTTGGTTATTTTGACGCTTTCTATTAAGTTTTAATGATGATTTATTAGAAGAGGATCAATACTAACAATATTTCAGAATTACATAATTAAAACAAAGTAAGTTTAATTTTTAAATATTGACGGAAAGGTAGGCGTAATTTACCTAAAAACAAAATCCTACAAGCTCGCAATGGTATAGATGTTTACTCACTTTTCAGGTTCCAGTATTAGGAGATTGTTGTGCCACTAAGTTCAACTTGGGCAACCGCTGTGTTGATTGCATCAATAACATCCATATTTCCCTTGCTCACAGCTTCGTCCACCGGAGTCCGCTCATGGCTAACCACAACGCAGCGTCGCAATAATTCAAGTAAAAGCAGGGAAAACACATCTAACGTTAAGAACAGAACAAACAACAATTACTACTAGTCTGCCACGCAATTACAATTATGACTATAACCACAATGAACTTTCTCTCGTTAGACACATGCACACCTGTTTAGAGCCGATACGCTTGCGCCCGCTAAAATCAAGTTCTTAACTACCTGAAATTCCAATGTTTTATCTTTATTTGGAAAATGCTTAAGAAATTAAGAACAATTGGATGCATGAGGATACAAATTTATTACCTCAACATGCCCATTGAGGCAAGCCCAATGAAGAGGCGTGTTCTTCTCTTCATTAGATGCATTAACATCCTGTTTCCATTTGGAAAACACTTGCATTAACATCCAGTTACATGCTGAAAGAAAAATACATAGATCTCACCACATATATTTCTTTTTTTTTTTTTTTCCTTTGTTTTTTTAATTTTATATTTTGACCACATGTTGAGGCTACTGAAGGCTAGAATGATATGATAGAGTTCAACACAAGCAACTCTGCTTCATCCCTAATGAAAAAGGGTGCGCAGCTGTAGACACAGAGTTTCCATTGAATTGGCTGTTGCAAAAAGATACCACAATAAATACTCAAGAACATGTACTACTAGAACCATCGAATCTTTTAGAACCCTAAATTTCCTTACCAACACAGAGGTGACACAATACAAGGTGCCTTTGATGACTCATAAATTTCCCAAGATTTTCAATCTTTGCATGGCTACCAGAAATTTGAATGAGACGGTACGCAGGGTGTTACATGCAGGTTCTTTACAAAGAACTTCACGACTTAGCCCAGGGGTTTCCTTTTCCTCTTCCTGGTAATACCCTCCCCACCATAGGCATTCGGCCTATATAGCATCGGCGTTTGTAACTCAGCCCCAGGAACCATGACCAGGGTAAGAGAAAGCGATCCGATGTGGATCCTCCCCCTTTCCCAGCACATGTATCTACCCAACACCTAAAATCCCTACTAAGACATGGGTAGCAGATGGAACCATCTCACTCCTCTCACTAGACAAGATGAAAACCAACCCAAGTTTTGTTTATTATTGAATGGTGAAACATCCAAGAAGGGAAACCCGGTCAAAGGCTTGCTTGATGTTAGGCTATGTTTGATACGTGGGAATGGAATATAATGGAATAGAATCCATTCCCACTTTAGCTTATTCTCATGTTTGGTATTAAAAAATTAAGTTAGAATGCTATTCCAT
>JAVXUM010000013.1:17156351-17168564 GCA_035590655.1 Pouteria glomerata | reverse complement strand
CTTATCTATACCTCTCAAGTCATTTCACAAAGTCGAACTAAAATCACGCTTGACAGAATCTTATTTCTCCCACCGACATCTCCAGAATCCCTAACGCTGTTGTCAGCCACCATGTCCTGGTTCAGGAATTTTAACCCGATTCTCTTTCAATGCTCATGCTGAACTTGCTCTCTGTCGAGCTTTCTTCGCAATGCTGACACCGCACAAGCCCCATCCAAACAAGTTAGAGGGATCAAGACGGGTACGACCATCGTACACATCGAGCAATGAATGTTTTGTGGGTAAACAACACATACTAGGCACCCTTCAAAAGTTTTGCATTTAAGAGTACTAGTGGCAATCCACGATCGGATAAACCTTCTAATAATTTCAAACAATTGACACTATCGCACATATTTCAAATTAAAAACTAAGACAGATATTTACTTTTTCAACAATTAATTAAGACTTTAATTTGCTTATTTCATAATAGTATACGATGTACTCTTTTTCATATAATGTCCATTAATGGTTAATCATAGCTCACGTGAAAAGAGACCAAAATTATACGATTTATTGAAAAAAATGAATAATCAAACCAAGCACATGCCCAATGAAATAATTAATGGATGTGAAATAAAAACTTGAATGAAAATGATATCAGTAAAAAGTAGAACACAATTCAATATTTTTTAAATATCAAAATGAGATATTTATTTAATCCAAATGTGTTCACTATAAAAGTTAAAAGAAATATGGAAGAGAGGTAGAAATAATGACTTTATTCTAGTTCGGTCAATAAAATCATTTTTTGATGAAATTGTTACATGTGAATTGAACGAGAAAAAAAATTAACACCTCATGCTTTAATGAGTTTTAATGGATCAACTAATTTGAAACACAAAGATCAATCAAAAGAAAAATGTGGTAGGAGCTAGTCAAAAATTTTTCGACGATCAATTCAGTGAAATTGCTCTTATAATAATAAAATAACTTGAATGTACGTATATTTATTTTATATGTAGTTTCATGCTCTCTATTCAGTAGTAGTTAATATTGAATTAGTGTTATGAGTTGATGGAATTCTATTAAGATAAATCTTAATATCCTTATTAGACCTCTTTATAAGGATAACATTAATCCTTGATTGGAAAAGAGCTATCGCCGCAGAGTATGGGAAATATCCTTTACAGGGAAACAAATTAATGATCCATTTGGCGTGACAAAAACTAACAAAAAAAATAGTAAAAAAATATAATTTGAGAAATTTTTTAGTGTTTTATGTGCATCCATTAAATCATATTTTTCGGAGATGAATAGTAAAATTTTTTAATTTTTGTGTTAGTTTTTTGGAAAAAAAAATTGTCCAAACAATTTTTTGGTTTTATTAGAATGGTTTGGTGTTCACTTTTTAACTTTTGTGTCAGATTTTTTAAGAAAAAAATCGTCCAAACGATTTTTAGTTCCGTCAAAATGGTTCTATGTCATAATTTATTGAAAATAGTAAAATATTTTTTAGATTTACAAAATATTATTAGGATTTGTAAAAAATTTATAGGGGTTTGTAAAAATTTGTTAGGATATGTAAATATATAATTTATAAAAATTTCATAAAGTACGAAGAGTATAAAATATGTTAAAAAATTTTAAAAATATTTAGTCTTTTTTAATATTTTTTATTGCTCAAACAGACCCTAAATGATATGGTCAACACGTAGTGTAGTCTGGATAAGTGAACTTGGGGAGAATTTATACCCTCCGAACCACCCCTACTTCGATTGCTTTCGAAATCATTTGGGCAGAGTTGATCAAAATTTATCATTATGTGCCGAGTTTTTGTACACTGAGACTCGGCCATAATGCCTTTCTTCCTTTTTTTGTTTTTTCTTTTTTTTGGGTAATTGATATAATGCCTTCTTCGCATTCTCTTTTTGAAAGATTTTGTTCCTTTTCACGTGTCACTTCCATATTGGCCTAGTGATGTCATAAATGATATCACTAGATCGGGTGATGTTAGTCACATGACATTAAAGTTATGATACGTTCGATTAAAATCAGACAATTTATAACAAAAATAAATTCAAAATTTCTTATTTAAAATTTTTAAAATTATTTTTATTGTAAAACGTCCAATTTTAGTTGAAAAGCTCACAACCTATGTCACGTAGGTAACATCATAAGTGATGTTGGCCTTCCATCTTCCAACGTCACCTCCCACGTGCTTGTACATGTTGTACGAGGAATATTCTGTCTTTAGTCACGTCAAATATCACTATCTATTGACATTCTTGTTCTTCACGGCTCAAATCAAACATATTGATTTTTTCAGGGTGATCAACATGATAAATGTACTAATTTGTCATTATGGAACCTCTTTACCTCTTTTTAAAAAGTACATCAGCTTCTAGTTACAACATTTTGCAACTTTTAAATGCCAATAGGACAAGAATTCTTATCAATCGTAAAAAAAAAAATCCATATAGTTGAAACCTTTGAGTGCCGATAGGACAATGGTGGCTAAGAGATAAACAACTACTAGGAAAACATAAAGAGAAAACAAATGTCAATTGGGACTTAGATGACTCTAAGGATAATAGACCGAAGCGGAATATAACCTTAAATGGTAAGGCCGAACACCATCAGTTAAGTCATCATTTTGAAGATTGACATTTTTGCATACTACTCATAACCTTTTCATAACGACATCAGCTAGAAAAATATAGTGGAATAGTCCCTTGAGGTTTTGAAAAACAATAAGGCCTCCAATGTCGCCTCAAATAGAAATGTTGCGCCATGCTATTTATCAAAAATTCTAATTCAACTAAGACCAGAGAATGAAGATCAAATCCCAGAAGTGGGAGAAACCCCTTGTAGGCTTTCGAACATGTCCTATCTGGGTTTATGTTTCATGAGTGTGCCTTGAACATCACTAGGTCACCCCTTATGGTTATTATTATTGTTGTTAATAATAATAACAACTAATAATCACTACTAGGAAATATGGAATTTAATGCTGGGATAAACAATCGGCCGCTCAGTGGCAGTCAAGGAAGACTTCAATTGCTGGCTGCTAACAGGACAGTCTCGACCACTTCAAGTCGGTCGAGAAAAGCCATCTAATTCTAGCCCATATTTCTCTTGCGCACTCTCTCTGTAGTTTGAGATAAGCTTTATGCCAAGGTCATGGGTCGGGATGGCCACAGTTACACACATGGTGTGGGCTCTAGCATACCTCAGTTTGTGGTTCGACAGGTGACAGAAGCATCGTCCAGTGCAGCATCACAAAGATGCATGGAGGTGAAGATTGAGCGACTCCTCGCCGAGCGCTTGGACACAATTCGATCAGATATGCGGGAGCAATTGCGTGCCGAGATTCGAGATGAGATCCAAGCAAAGATCCTTGCTACTGTTCGAGCTGAGGTACTCAAGGAGGTACGTGCTAAGGTGGAGGAGCACATTGGTGGTCTACAGGATCAGTTACGAGCAGAGTTTCGTGATACTCAAAGCTGAACTCAGGTACCAACATATATGCCTTAAAGGTTCATTTTTCTTATGATTTTATTTTCCTTTACAGTAAACGATAACTGAAATTGTTAACTATTAATTGTAGGATAGAGACGATGACACCAGCCCACTATCTTACACATAGATACGAGCATCAAGAGGTATAAAAATGTTTATAAACTTTTCATTTCCACTGATGTATATAATTTATGATGTAGACTTGACCCCTTAAGGCTAATACCTTCCCAAACTTAATAGGTTGTGAGTTTAGGTCATTTACAAACTGCGGGAACAAACAGGATTTGAATCTGAGTCACGGTTGGCCTAGAATGGTCCCGGGTAGGTCCGTTTTGACACTTAAGACTTTTTATAAGGGACACAGGTTTTAGCGGCTGAAATCAAGCAAACAGGGTCTGTTGTAAATAAAACTCCATAAGTAGTGAGCCTAGGTCATTTAGAAACTGTGAGAACAAATCGGGTTTAAATCTGACTCATGGTTGGCCGTGAAAAGTCCCGGGTAGTTCCGTTTCGACACTTAAGGCTTTTTAGTAGGGACTTATGTTAAATTAAGCAAACGGGGTCTGTTGTGAATGAAACTTTACGAGTAGAGAGTCTAGGTTATTTAGAGACTAAAGGAATAAATAAAGCTTGAATTCGAGTCACAGTTGGCCTGGAATGCTCCCGGGGAAGTTCAAGTTCACTCCTTAAGGCTTATAGTGTCTCGATGGTAAGGTTTTGGCAACTCAAATTAAGCAAATGGGGTCCATTGTGAATGAAACTTCACGATTAGTGAGTTTAGGTTATTTAGAAACTGTCAGAACAAACAAGGCTTAAATCTGAGTCACGGTTGGCC
Organism: Pouteria glomerata; assembly: GCA_035590655.1. Lineage (NCBI taxonomy): Eukaryota > Viridiplantae > Streptophyta > Magnoliopsida > Ericales > Sapotaceae > Pouteria > Pouteria glomerata. The sequence continues at coordinate 17,164,228 of JAVXUM010000013.1, read as the reverse complement.
TAGAATGGTCCCGAGAAGGTCCGTTTTGACACTTAAGGCTTTTTAGAAGGGACGTAGGTTTTGGCAGCTCAAATTGAGCAAAAGGGATTTGTTGTGAATGAAACTTTACAGTAGAGAGTCTAGGTTATTTAAAGACTGAGGGAACAAATAGAGCTTGAATCTGAGTCACTTTTGGCCCAGAATGCTCCCAGGGAAGTTCAAGTTTACTCCTTAAGGCTTAAAGTGTCTCAATAGTAAGATTTTGGTAGCTCAAATTGAGCAAATGGGGTCCATTGTGAATGAAACTTCACAATTAGTAAGTCTAAGTCATTTAGAAATTGTGAGAACAAACAAGACTTGAATCCAAATCACAGTTGGCTTGGAATGGTCCCGAGAAGGTCCGTTTCGACACGTAAGGCTTTTTAGAAGGGATGTAGGTTTTGGTAGCTCAAATTGAGCAAACAGGGTTTGTTGTGAATAAAATTTTACGAGTAGTGAGTCTAGGTTATTTAGAGACTAATGGAACAAATAGAGCTTGAATCCAACTCATAGTTGACCCAGAATGGTCCCGGGGAATTTCAAGTTTAGCCTTAAGGCTTATAGTGTCTCGGTGGTTAAGTTTTGGCAACTCAAATTAAGCAAACGAGGTCTGTTGTGAATGAAACTTCACGATTAGTGAGTCTAGATCTTTTAAAAACTATGAGAACAAATGAGGCTTGAATCTGAATCACGGTTGGCCCAGAATGGTCCTGAGAAGGTACGTTTTGACACTTAAGACTTTTTAGAAGGGACATGGGTTTTGGCAGCTCAAATTGAGCAAACGGGGTCTGTTGTCAATGAAACTTTACGAGTAGTGCATCTAGGTTATTTAGAGACTGAGGGAACAAATAAAGCTTGAATCCAAGTCATAGTTGGCCCAGAATGGTCCCAAGGAATTTCAAGTTTAGCCTTAAGGCTTATAGTGTCTCGGTGGTTAGGTTTTGACAGCTCAAATCAAGCAAACGGGGTTCGTTATGAATGAAACTTCATGATTAGTGAGTTTAGATCATTTACAAATTTTGAGATCAAACGAGGCTTGAATCCAAGTCACAGTTGGCCTAGAATGGTTCCGAGAAGGTCAATTTTGATACTTCAGGTTTTTTAGAAGGGACGTAGGTTTTGGCAGCTCAAATTGAGCAAACGGGGTTTATTGTGAATGAAACTTTACAAGTAGAGCATCTAGGTTATTTAGAGACTAAGGGAATAAATAATGCTTGAATCTGAGTCACAGTTGGCCCAGAATGATCCTGGGAATTTCAAGTTTAGCTTTAAGGTTTATAGTGTCTCAGTGGTTAGGTTTTGGCAGCTCAAATCGAGCAAATGGGGTCTGTTGTGAATGAAACTTCATGATTAATGAGTCTAGATCATTTAGAAATTGCGAGAACAAACGAGGCTAGAATATGATTCATGGTTGCCTCGGAATGGTCCAGAGTAGGTCCGCTTGGACCCTTAAGGTTTTCTGAAAGGGACGTAGGTTTTGGCAGTTCAAATTGAGCAAACGGGGTCTGTTGTGAATGAAATTTTATGAGTAGTGAGTCTAGGTTATTTAGAGACTGATGGAATAAATAGAGCTTGAATCCTAGTCACAGTTGGCCTGGAATGGTCCTAGGGAATTTCAAGTTTAGCCTTAAGGCTTACAGTGTCTCTATGGTTAGGTTTTTGTAGCTTAAATCAAGCAAACGAGGTCTGTTGTGAATGAAAATTCATGATTAGTGAGTTTAGATTCTTTAGAAACTGTGAGAACAAATAGGGTTCGAATCTGAGTCACGATTGGACCGGAATGGTCCCGAGTAGGTTCGTTTGGACAGTTAAGCTTTTTGGAAGGAACATAAGTTTTAACAGCTCAAATTGAGCAAACGGGGTCTGTTGTAAATGAAACTTTACGAGTAGTGAGTCTAGATTATTTAGAGATTAAAGGAATAAATAGAGCTTGAATCCGAGTCACAGTTGGCTCCGAATGGCCTCGAGGAATTTCAAGTTTAGCCTTAAGGCTTATAATGTCTCGGTGGTTAGGTTTTGCCAGCTCAAATCAAGCAAACGGTGTCCATTGTGAATGGAACTTCACGATTAGTGAGTCTAGATCATTTAAAAATTGTAAGAATAAACGGTACTTGAATCCAAGTCACTATTAGCCCGGAATGGTCCCGAGTAGGTCCGTTTCGGCACTTAAGGCTTTTTAGAAGGGACGTAGGTTTTGGCAGCTAAAATTTTTCTCGACCCCACCAAGAACAACCATTATTAAGTGGTCGATAGGCGGTCAAGAAATGCTTTCTCGACTGCTAAATTCACTTTACTCATTTTTCTTGTAGTGAATTACATCTTCAATGGCTCATCTCTCTCCCCTTCTGATACCATTCATATTACCACTCTAGCCACCACAATGTTTTTGGAAGGTCTCCTATAATCCCCCTCAGTCTAATAAATTTGAATGGCAACCACCACTTATTAACTCCTTCAAATTTAATTGCGATGGATCTTTCTACCTCAAAACTAACTCTACTGCTTATGCCATCATCTTTAGAGACACTCTTGGTGCAGTTCTAAACAGCATCTATAGCCGGTTTCGAGTCCTATAGCCCTTGCTGCTGAGCCTTGGGCCATTAGAATTGCTTACTGCATGGTTGATCATTGGAAGTTGGATCATGTTATTTTCGAAAGTGATGCTCGTGAAATCATTTCTGTTTTGCTTTCCCATAGGGGATTCATCAAGTGGGATACATCCACAATTATTAATGACATACCCTTGTGGTCCTCTTCTAGAAGATGAACTTTCTTATGGTGCAGGAGAATCGCAAATGGTGCTGCCCACTACTTAGCTTCTAGTCGTCTAAAAGGAGCCATGCTTGATATAAATTCTCTTGTTTCTCTTCCTCTTGCTTTATCCCAAATTGTAGTAAAAGAATGCTGCATATCTGGCTCCTTTTCATGAAATATATATTTTTCAATTTAACCAAAAAATAAATAAATAAATAAAATAGAATGTTTCCTTAACAAGACTATGTTTGTGTTTGTATATGTTGAAATAGAGATTACAGGGAAGCTAAATACAAATTAATCATTGATGAATTTATGAAATGAATAAGTCATCAAACTCCACTTTAATTGATAACTTTTTAAAATATATATATATATATATATCTTAGGAACAATTGCCAAGTGTGCAACTATTCTCCAAGCCCCTGATCACTAAATATGTATACGAAGTTTTTTTTTTAATGAATTTTAATATATGAAACTTACTTTTCCAATGATACATTGTTGTTTTATATATTAATTAGGTCTTATTAATATATTTTTTTTACCAACTGTTTTATAGTGTTGGCTATAATTTTTTTTGTAAAAAATAAAAAATTCTAGCTTCAACCTTTATCATTGTCTAATTTAGTTCCAGTTATTTGTTGAATTTTGCAGCCACTTTATCCTTTTAAATTATACCAAGAGGAAAAAAAAAATAAAGACTTTCCCAACAAGAATTCATTCCATAATAACAGAGTTTCCAAATCATAAAAAAAAAAAAAAAAAAAAAAAAAAAAAAAAAAAAAAAAAAAAAAAAAAAAAAAAAAAAAAAAAAAAAAAATTAAAAGTAAAATTAAAATTAAAATTAAAATTTCCAAGTTATCAGCTCAACGAAACTCTAGTTTCAAATCAGTTGAGGTTTAAAAAAAACAAAACACTTAATCAACTTATATTTGTAAAATATTCTCTTTCAATTGGACATCAAAATAAGCACGCAATAGCAGGTTCCAAAGCATAAAGACAAGATATGCAAAGGGAAATTTGATTACTTAAAGGTTAAAAGGAGTGTTAACTTGGACTGTGCTACACTCATATGCTTATCCGAAAGAATGCCCCTACATAATTTAATTAACCAAGCACAACTTCTTATGTCCCAATTTAAAAAAAAAAAAAAAAAATCTAATTTTAATTCGACAGATTTCACAGGGTTTCCAAGCACCTATATTCAAGATTAAAATACAAATGTTCAGCCAAACCATAGCTCAAGAGCAAGTTCTGGAATTGCATACAAGTATTTCAAGCAGGAGTAAATCTTGCTATGTAGTGGATTCGTCATTCAATAGATTGTGCCACTCGAAGATTGTTTACATTCATTCCTTGAGCTGTTTTAATTGCAAAACCTAGTTCATGACATGTGCAAGGTTTTATAATGATAAATTCATACAAAATCTTAAATTAAATGTGGTAGAATTGAATGTTTCTTAAATTGAAAAGAAGAGAAGATTTTGCATGTTCATTAAATTGAAGATTTTTCAAATTGGCAAGTTTTCAAAAGACCACAACTATAATATTACAATCCAAGTTCAAGTAGGAGTTAAGAAGAAGACTATACAAATTAGGAAATACAAGCGAAATTTCAGAACGCATCGCAGGCAACACGCTCAGGTAGCACGCATGGAGTGCACAGCTGCGCCACATGAATGTTGAAAGCTCGCTAGATGTGCGATGGTTGGAGTTATATATTTTGTGAAAGATTTTATTTCTGTTTAGGAAATCTATTTATGTATTTGACTCTTAGTTGAAATAGGATTTCGTAAGTTTATATATATGCACCCAAGTTTAATGTATAAGATGAAAATAAAGAGGCATATTATAGAGTCTTGCAAAAGAGATAATTTTTTCTCTATGAGTTTGTAGATTTTTCTCTTATTTTTCTTTGTATTCTTTCTTTACTTTCTTAGCAAAGCAAAAAGTCCACTTATAGAGTTTGTTGAGTGAATCAAGCAAGAGTAAAGAAATAATTCGTGCGAGTGAATCATAGAGAATTTAAGTATTATCTTGTAATCCACTAATAGTGAAATTATATTTGAAATTTTTTTCCTTGTAAAAAAGTTTTCTTATTAATCCTCTGGGTATTATTTTCTTTGTTTTGTGGGTGGTTACTTAATTCAAAAATTTTCAATATAAATTCTTCCCAAATCCAAATGAAATAAGATTGTTGGTAAAATAAATAAATAAATAAATAAAACTAAAAGTGTAATAGTCATCTCGAGCATACACATCGAGCTCACACACCGATTAGTTCCCCTGCAGATGGTTAATTTTCCAACCTCAAAGATATGTTTTCAAAATGAAGAATTCAAGTTTTAGTTCATTCCTAACTATATTGAGTGCGTTTGGAGTGATAAAAATTAGTAAATTTTGATAAAAGTTATGGATTCGTAATTCGTACAATGAAATAAAAAGTGAATAATTTTTAAGGATTTTTAATATTTTTCAACGAATATCAGAGCTCTAAATGAAGGCATGGTAATATTATAATTTAATTAGTTTGTTATTGTAATAGTGAAGGACATGATGCGATAGTTATTCTTCTTAAATATATCACATTTCACCTCCCACTCAACAAATAAAATTTATTTTTATAGTTTTCTAAAAAATTAATATTAGTAATTTTTGTTATATTTCACTTTATTTCATCATACTTAAAGTATGTGATCAAATGATAAAAACTTGAATGTTTATTACATTCTTATTATATTCATGATGGCAACCAACTAAAGAAATAGAATAAAAATTCCATTCGATTCCCACTTACATTTTAGGATTAATTGTCTTAACACCATTGCACTTAAGCTCGATTACACTTTCACCCCATCAACTTAAAAATTGTGCACTAATAATTCCTATACTATACATAAAATTGCAACAACAGATGCCATTCTGTTAAGCTGTAAAAAATTATTTCTGCCCCCAACTACAACTCTTTCAACGTTGGCTGAAATCTTAGGTGCTTTTAGATTCAAATTTGAGCATGAAGGTGGAGTAATTACTCACCATCTCCAACTAAGAAACACCCTAATAGTGACAATTTGCAGCTTTGAAGTCTCTTAGTAGCGATCGAGTACCACCATGACTGAAAAGGAAAAAGAAGAAGATGGGTTTGATTCAGAAAAGTTTAATCATTTTACTTTGAAATTTCAGCCAATGTTTCAAACTAGTAGGTGTGTTAGTCATGCGCAGTTAAATCTCACAGATCCGTTAGTTATCGCACTTTTATGTACAGCACAGAGGTTTTTAGTACGGAGATAAAAGTGTAAACAGACTTAAGTACATGGCGGTGTTAAGCTAATTAACCCTACATTTTATTTTCATTTATTATTTCATTTTATTATATTCTATTCTCGTGTACCAAACATAGACCGCGCTGTGCAAATGTCATCAGCAGCCTAAACAAAATTTCCCATGTAAACTCAGCATATATATAATTGATGTTAGCACGGTAGCAAACATTCAAGTGTCAATAATCTCTCAACACAAGCATTGTGATCCACTCAAACAATTCTCTTCAAGAGCAACATGACAAACAATTACAAGACTACAAACAGAGTCACAGATAAATAAAAATTGTAGCTATGGAAGTTAACAGATACAGAGGAGAATACAGAGGTGATATGCTCTGATCATGATAAAACAAAAAAAAAAAACAAAAAAAAAACAAAAAAAAAAAACAAAAAAAAACAAAAAAAAGAGGGGGAGAGAGAGAGATAGAGAAGGGTCAAAACAAGTCGATGTTACCACTTCAAGGAGCCGAGAGATCAGCAGTCCTGGCCTTCATAAATTAGAACTCTCTGATGAGGTGCAGCTAGCTAGAAACTCATGCATGAAATTGGCAGTATGGACAGGAAGGTCTTAAAAAACAGTAATGGCTGGTGTAACAATAACAGAAAATAACGGGTGTAATGCAGTGTAATAGAAAAAAAGGGGGGATTTAATGGAAATGGAAAGGTTTGAAGTTACATAATGTAGAGGTCTAAAAACGTTAGAAGAAAGCCCGGCTGCCGTAAAAAACCCTTGAACCATCCTTCTTCTTTTTCTCGATTTCTAATTTGTTGGTGTCATTCTGAATCAAATCACCACCATGGTCCTTGGTTTCTGGTTTATCGAGATTCATTGGGAGCTTCATCTTGGCCAAAGACTCCGTAAATTGTTGCATACTTCTCATGTACATGTCCACAATCTGTTGTTGCATCGCAGACTGCTCAGCCTCAAGGTTGATCTTTTCAAGCGGGGCTGAAAACACCTGCCCAAATTTGACAGAACCCATGTTCCCTTCTTTGTTGCTCTCCTCTTCCTTCCCTGAGAATTTCGATTCCTTTCCATCTCTTACCACTTCACTGCATGATCCCTTCTTCGAAGTCGGAGTGTCTGGACATGCGCCGGGGCTGTGATTAGCTTCAAGTGAGTTACGAGAGCTGGATAAATCACCACCACACAACTGATTCTTCTTCTCCATGGAATCAGCTGAGTTCCTGTCGTCGCTCAAGCTTGTCATGGTGGAGCTAAGGAGGCCGGAATTCTGAATGCTTCCGTTGGGAGAAACCGACCCGCATCTGTTGTCATCATACAAATTCGCAGCCATTTCATAGTCTGCAACTGAGTGTGTTAGAACATCCTGCATATTGAGCATACATTAGTTAATTTTATTTTACCCAAAAAGTGATTAGAACTAAGTTAAAAATGACGATGTATGTGATAAAACCCATTTTGATGTGATTTATACTATTGGATCAATATGTAACTAATAGAAATAATGAGATTAGAGGATTAACATTGGCCAATTCTTAAGCTCACTGTAAATTTTTATGTAATGGGAGCAAAGTTGTTGAAATTAAGATTTTACTTAAAATCGGTAGAGAGTCTAAAAATTAAATCGTAAAATCAAATTGTACAATCTTAAGATTTTACTAAATATCTATAAAATGGAAATATAATCTATTATGCTACAATTTTTCGTTTAAAGCTTCCATTTTTTTTTTTTTTTTTTATCAGTTAATAATTTTATTAATATGAGGGGAGAAAAAACATGTATCAAGAAAAATGTCATATAACAAAACGTACTA
>JAVXUM010000013.1:17117166-17129222 GCA_035590655.1 Pouteria glomerata | reverse complement strand
AAAATAGTTAAAATAATTGATTTTATTTCACATAATTTTTTTTATCTTTTAACTATTTTTTAAAATTTTATTTTTTTATTTTTAAATATTTTATTTTTAAAATAATGGGTCTTACGGATCAATTGGATCCAGATCTATTAGTTCTTAAATCTAATGGATCTAGATCCATTAGGTTATGAATTTAATTAGATGGATCTACTCTACTATTATTGGATTTGGTTCAGAGATCTGAACCAAATCCGCCTCATTGACAGGCCTAATCATAATATTGCATATATCTTTTAATTAGTTAATAAAAAATGAATTTATTTCCAATTTGATTATTTGACTATAATTTATTTAAATTCATGAATTCAAGAATTAGAGTGTGATTCAATATCCCTAAATAAAAGATTGAACGACTTATGTGTAATTATAGACTTGATGTAACTTATACAACTCTACGTTTGTTTTTCTCTAAATAAAGTTTTCCTTAAAAAATGAGATCCCATTGAACCTTTTTTTTCCCTTATTTCATGAACACATTTGATATAAGAAGTTAATAGTTTATACTTGAAATCATCATATATATATATATATATGAAGAGTATTGTAGAAACATAAAATTTCCACGGTGAATGCTTCACAAGAAAAATAAAAGAATCAAAATAGTTGACAAGGAGAAAGTTGCTCGCTTAGAACACTTTAGCAAGCAATTCAATGTTAAGTTTAAACATATAGAGGAAAGAGAAGTTGATAGAATAATTTAGATAGAGTTTATCCCACTCTTTAGTTCAGTGTCTTTTTATTATAAAGAGAAAGTGGTTAGTTCAACTGCGTCTTATAACCCCACTCGAGTTTGACTCGAGTCTGCGGATTAATAATTACATATTCATTAAATTATGGTAATTGCATGTTCATTAAATTATGGTAATTGTACATATAGACATAATGTGTAAATCACCCTTTCTTACAATCATGTCAAATCTATCAAAAAACCTAATTAGTTCTTATATTTTAGTCATATAATTCACATTGTACTTTGTCGCACAAGAATTCAAGCCGATGACCAGCCTAGATATACTGTCAATTTAAATATTTTCATCTATCTAGATATAGCACAACAGTTAGATAAGTGGAGCCATATTATTGATACTCACGGGAATTCATATTTTTTACCCCTTTAATTACAATAACTAAAATACTAAGAATACTGAAAATTTTCTCTACATGAAATACTACTTTTAGGAAGGGACATTGCTTGAGAGGCCTCATTATATAGGCTTAGTTTGATAACAAGAAGTCAATTTTTGTTTTGGTTTTTTATGTTTTATGGGACTATTTAGAAAACAAAAAGTATAAAAAAAAGTACAAAAATTGATGTAAAAATGATATATGATAAAATTTAATTTAGGTAATTTTTTTTGTAATTTTTTATTCTTTTTTAAATAATCCAAACAGCCTCTATATTATTTCTTTCACTAAATCTTGACTTTGTTTTTGATAATTTTGAGACATGTTATTAACCTTTATCATTAAAAGAAAATTGTTAAACAAATTCTTAAAGAAAAGAGCCATGCATGAATAAACAAATCAACTTTTTTTCCTCATGTGCAAATTTGTATATCTTGAGTACTTTTTTTTAGTTGTTTTTATGAATGTAAGTAGTATATCTACATGCTATAAAAATAATAATAATAATAATTTTCAATAAATAAACCATCTAGGACAAAAAAAAATGGTAAAAAGAAAAAAAAAAAAAACACTACTCTTTGATTTTGTTTGTTAGTCGGATAAAGTTAACGGATAAGACTTGCAAGATAAGGTTATCCTCCCAAATATCAGAGAAAGCATCTCATAAGGGATGTAGTATTATTGATACCTTATTTCTAAATTTGTTTTTTACTGAAATTTAAAGATTTAAAATTATTTATTGTTATATTTCATGTCAAATCATTTCTTTTATCTTACTTTACATCCCATCAACAAAACATTAAAAAAATAATTCCACATAAAAAAATTAATTACATGTTATATCTAATCTTATATATTATCTCATGATATTATTTATATCCCATTATCTAATTCTTTTAATCAAACGTAATGTTTGATTCTAAATCTCTTAAAAAAAAAAAAAAAACCCAATCAGGAATGAGTGAAGGAAGAGATAGAAAACATAAATTTTGTTCGTATATATTTATTAAAAAAATATATAATTCAATGTGGTTGAGATTTATATATTCACTGAAGTAAAAAAATTATAATAAAATCTAAGGGTAACTCCGTTATTGTTTTAAATATGATGCACAGTCCCCCATTACTTATTTTACAGTTTTACATATTACATGTTGATTGTCCTAAATTTACTCTCCTCAACTGCATCAAATGTAATTCTCTCTTCCTTTCAGCTCTAAATTTGTACCGAAGAAAAAAAAATTTTAAAAATCTCTAAAACAAAATTACCAACCTTTAATCTTCATCAATTTCAGAAAAAAAATATATCTACAGTTGAAAAAATACAACAAAACCAACAATCATATTGTTAAAAAAAAAAATCAAATAATTACATACTTCTCACAATTTAAAACAACATTCACTGAGTTTGACAAAATATGTTTAAATGAACAATTTATCATCCATTCGAATAAATTTTAAACTTTTTTTATTTTATTTTTTGACACTATGCCCTAACATCATTGCGTGGAGCTCTAAAAATTCATCAAAAAAAAAAAAAAATTAAATCTATAACTTTCTCTAATCAAATTTCAACTAATCACTTTAACACCAACTTTTAAACACACACACCCACAAAACAAAAAAAAAAAAAAAAATCTTAAAATTTTTAAGACTCCAAAAACCCAAAAAAAAAAAAAAAGACAACTTTTAGAGTTTCTTTTACAAAATTTTTGAAGCTTCAAACGCAACCGATATATATGTTACGATTATACAAACAAAAAACTATATTTAAATTTTACGAAAGTAACAAAAATTAACAATTACAACATTTATATTATTGGAAACAATTAGAACATTTATTTTATTTTCCGGTTATGGTAAAGCCATTTACTTGAGATGATAATGAGTATCTATTTTACATGAAACAGACAAAAACAGCAGCATCAAAATAAGAATAATATAGAAATAACTCCTAAAAGAATTTAGCTATATATATTCACTTTTTTATAAACAAAATTAAAAAGATTTAAATGAAAAGTTGAGAAATCTCTATACCATATGCAGTAATAGTAACAGAATCAACTATACATTACTATACATGCATGCATCCATATCTTTATAATTAGAAGCACAAAATTTACACTAATTAACCCAGCTAGAATGCTCCATAATTTGCATCTGCACTTTTTTGTAATGTCATTTAATACTTTGCAGATTCCATCCTTTAATTTTCATATTGCTCAGCCAACCAAACCCAGACTGCAGCTTCAAAAGGCGCACTCTGTAAGGTATAAGCACATTCCTGAGACCTGCAAATTGAAATTCACGTCTATATAACTTCGAAAACAAAAAGTGTCGTCAATGAGAAAAACGAACGGGACAAGATCTCAACCTACAGCCCCTCAACACACTGATCCAAAAGAAAAAGGGGATCATTTTTTTTTTACCCGTCCTTAAAAGTGAAAATTAATTACATCTCTTGAATACCTACCAAAAAAAAAAAAAATTACATCTCTTGAACTTTAAAACTCACATTTACACCATTCGTATTTTAAACTAAAGTTGTGAACAGTGTTAAACATTTAAGAAAAAAAGACAAAAACACTCATTAAAAATCAAATAGAATCAAGGAATCAAGCAACTACATGGGATTTAAATACGATTTTTAAAGTTACTAATAACCAAAACCATTATCTTTTATGAATTTTTTAACATTTTCATTTTAGCAAAGTACAAGAAATGTGATGTTTTTAAAGTTCAAGGGCATTAATGATTTTCACCTTAAGTACAATAGGCAAAAAAAGCAATTAACCTCCCCCCAAGAGAGAGATAGAGAGAGAGAGAGAGAGAGAGATGAAACCACATATCTGAATAATTCTTCAATTTTCTAGCACAAAACAATAAAGAAAGAAGAAAAAGAAAACGAAAATATCAATTGTTATTCAACTCAAAAGTTACACTACTAGTGGATAGTGCTTGGAAGATGCGTTGGGTGGAGCAGCAATAGCATGAATTGCTTTGGAAAGGGACAACACATTTTTAGTATCAAAAGCCAGACGGATTTGTGATTCATCACCTTTAATGGCAGAAGCCGTAGCTCGTTTGGATGCGGTCAAATGCGTTTGTGAGGCTAAGCTATCCAGGGTTGTTATTTTAACTGACTGTTTATCTTTGGTTAATACTTCTTGGAAATTTGTAATATTATTAAAGACTTATTATGGTGGATAAATAGGCTTTCATGAATGTACAATAAAGAAAGTCGGTAGAAGTAGAATTGAATTTAGCCCACGATAATGCTAACTGTATACTGGACAATGGTTGAATTGTTTAGTTAATATATTTATTTGTTTTGGTTGCCCCAAAAATAAATAAATAAATAAATAAATAATAAAAAGTCAAAAGTATCCTCAAACACCATGACATATTAGAAAGTACCTGTAATGCACATAGTCTTATAAAGATGGGCAACTTGAGCATCCCCTTTTGTTGTACCCATGAGAGGCTTTTCCAAGCACTCAAGAAATGCTAGATCTGCCTTCAGAAGCTCGGACTGATCATGACTGTCATAACCAATGTCATGGCAATAGCAACAAAAGTCCAGCCAATCAATTGGACGCTTGTCCCATAGAAGAGACCCTCTATCTTTTCCGCTCGACCAATTGGGTCCACAGTAAAGCCCATACCGAGGGAATAACTGAGAGAGAAATGCTCTTGCACCAGTATGCCATGGTACTTTTGAAACATATGGTCTGAAGCGTATTTTGGAATACCCAATGTTAGAGTCCACAAAACCACCAGGTCGTGCATGCTCTTTCAACTCCTTGTTGACAAAAGGTGCCACTTGAATCTTATCTCTACCATTGATAAACCAAGGCAAATATGAAGGAAGTGACCAAACCCACAAAGGCCACCACTTGTTATGAAACTGAGCTCTTTGTTTTAGTGTTTCCAGAACAGCAGTAGTCGACATAAAGGTTGTCCCAGTATCTTTGTTTGCATGAACCCCAAACCAGGGAACATTACTCAGAAACCCAAAATTCATTGCTGATAACATCCCAATGATATACATGCTTTAGCCACAGAGCATTACTAATTAAGTTGATGAACCATTTTAATCACAAGTTGACCTAGACATATCAGGAATGAGCGAAGGATAAGTATGAATGCAACAATATCAACTCTAAAATTTATAGCCATTTGAAACCCCAGAAGCAGGGTATGCTTTGATTGCAACTTTCTCAAAGCGGAATTTTATTTATTTTTTCATTTGTATTTTTGGTAAGCCTGGCTAAATAATTTTACAATTGTGTCATCATTCCAAGCTTACACCCATAAACTAAAAATTTTCCCATTTAGATGAAAAGAAAATTTTCAAGATGGCGATATTAAATGTAAGGAAGCCAATTTTAATACAGAGAAAAAAGAAAAAAAAAGAATAGCTCATTCATGCAGCACTTGGAAAGGAGTTATTAAAGGTGCAGTTTGGTTGCCAAGAAATGTAGAAAACAACCTTAAAATTCAATTGTTTAATGTAGATAAATAACAATTCCATTCAGTCATGTCTAACAAGCTATCCAACCACTTGCGGAAATTAAGAAGTTCCAAAAGCTCTAAGCTGAAGGGGCTAAAATCAACAAATATTACTTCAAAAATTCAAAGTTAATCAATTGGGAGCACAAAGTGTTACCATTATACACATTTGAGGCACCACAAGATATATTGATTCAACAAAGATTCACCTTGTTAAAAGAAGTAGACTAATTTAGGGGGTGTTTAGAGTAATAAAAAGTGAGACAATTTGATGAAAGTTGTGGGTTCGTAATTCGTGCAGTGAGATAAAAAATGAATAACTTTCAAAGATTTTCAAAGAAATTCAGCGTGCCAAATGCACCCTTAGAAAGTCAAGGAATGCTAACATCCACTTCTTCCAAATCCCACAAAATTCCAATAAAATAAAACCTTGGAAAATGTATTTTGCTTTAACCTAACACTGACAACAATCGTCATATTTCACCACCAGTCTAGGAGGTAATAGTCCCATTAACTGATAAATTCATAATTTGAATAACCTCGGAGAATACTTTTCCTTTTTCTTTGGTAATTGACAAGCCATGATGAGAAAAACTCAAAATCATAAATTTCAATATTTTAAAGACAATAGAATAAAAACCTTCGGGCACACACAACAAAGCTAACCTAGAGTGGCATTTTACTAGAAGAAAAAGAAAGGGGAAAAAAAGAGTTACTAATTTCACAACTTTGTGACTTTGAACTAGCGTGAAAATACGTGAAAAGGGTGAGCATCACCAACCCAAGAAAACTTTTTTTTTGGGGGGTAAGTGATGGTACTAAAGATGAACTTGACTTGTGACCGGATCCCGACCATGCGATCAATGTTGTGGTCAGGGGAGATCACCCCGACTTTCGACCAGAAGGACATGCATCCTAGTGGAGAAAAATATGATTATGGATGGGGTATAACTATATGGTCAGAAAGTAACTAGAATAATCTAGTCTCGTTACTAAAAGGATTGGAAAGCCATCACATCTCACCTAACCCTCTGACTATCCATGCCATGCACATTTAGGCAACGTTTGGAGTACTGATAAACAAAAAAAACATCTGAAAATCTTTAAAAATCTTCAAAAGTTATTCACTTTTTATCTAACTGTACGAATTACGAACTTATAACTTTTATCGTTTTATCTCACTTTTTATCACTCCAAACACACCCTTAATGCACCCCAAAACTGCCACTTGTTTATTGGGGAAAAGGGTAGACAAATGGAATTAACAAAGCATTACTTCTAACCACCAGCTCTCTATCTGTCTAACTGCTAATCTAACTTTTTTTTTTTTTTTTTTGGTAATTGCTTTTAATCTAAGTTGATCGTCGAAGAGGTGTTGGTCAGGAACCACGATCTCGTTCCTTCACAACTTTCCTGCCTTTAGGTACTCATTCCGATAAGGAGGCCCCGGGGGTGTGGGGGAGCACGTGCAGTGAAATTTTACCTCATACAGTGAGTAACCCAAGAAAACTTAGCTTGTCTATGTATAAACTTCCCATTTATTGAACTCTTCAAATTTCTAATATTACATGGGAGAAAACTTTATATAATTCTCTTCAATACCTTCAAAATTTTGCACCTTCTGATTGCTGCTTGCTTGTGGTGTTAAGTAGAATACGCATAAATCATGTTTTGTACTTTGTACATTTATTTTTTCCTTAAAACTGCTCAGCACGGAAATTCAGTAAACAACTTCATAAACCCACAAAACAACTATTAAGAAGGTTTATAGTTCTTTTTCCCTTGATTATTTGCACCCGTTTTCTGTCTAGCCAAACAGGGAACGGGATTAGCTAACACAACATGCGTATATAATTCAACAATTGCAAGCGATTGAACTAAGAATTAAACACAAGAAAGTTCACAAACCGTCAAAGAAATCAGTAATCAGAAGCGAAGCAAATCAACGCAACCAAGTTGATGAACTTGAAATCGAAAATAACCCTAATTTTGCGTAACGTACCTGGTAGCGCTTGATGAGTGAGTGAGAGAGAGAGAGAGAGAGAGAGAGAGAGAGAGAGAGAGAGTTTCTAGAACGTGGAAAACAACATTCACGGTGAGGTGGGCGACGACATGGTGCAATGATAAGAGGGATAGGCAATTCGTGGGCTAAAAAAAATAGGCCTACTAATTATTTACTTAAAATTTAATTTTTAATTAATTAAATATTTTTATCTTTCAAAATTTAAAATAATATAAAAAATAAGAAAATTTAATCATCCCAAAAAAGTGAAAGAACTGTAGAGTCAAAAGGTGATAAGTTAACAAACTCGCAAATGGAGGCTTTGTTGGGGGAATCAACTTAACTTATTCCTAATCGTTATTTAATTTTTTTTTATAATTATTAAATTTATTTTCTTATATTTTAAATTTTTTTAAATTATAAAAGATAAAATTATAAAATTAAACTCCTAAAAAAGTTAACTACTAAAAGATTAATTTTTTTTTCTTTCAAAGTACGAAAAAAGTTAACTAAACTTATCCTAAACTAAGAGAGAACTTTAAACGCAAGATATAGGATAAAATTGGCTAACATCTACTTAATAAAAGATAAGATTTGACAAACATCTACATAATAAAACATAAGATTTGGCAAATGTGTATGTGACAGTTGCTAGGTGGAAAAAATTTTACACAACGAAGGTGTTTGTTTCAATTGTGTTGCGAGGCTCACAAGGGATGAGATTGAGACGTTGTTAGGTTTATTTCAGTTGAGTTGGAAGAGTTTTCAATTTTGAAATTCAAATTTTATTATATTTTTTAATGAAATTCAAATCTTCTTATATTTTTTAGGTATTTAAAATAAAAAAATTATTTTTTTTAAAAATTTATTATACGTCATCAAATTTTCGTTATTGTTATATCAACAACCTTTAATCCACGTGAAACTCAAATTAATGAATATGATTAATAGTCCGACTGTCACAATTTTTCTTTTTTACTGATATTAATATTATTTACAAATGTCACATGTGTCTAAACAATAATATAATTTATTGATTTGACATTTTTATATTTTTAACCATTAAATATATTCAATGGTCAAAATTATTTTTTTTTTTGTTCTTTGGTTCTCTTTTTTAGTCACATCACATGAAAATATAATATTTCACTCTTTTTATATATTTTTTAAATTTTAAATTATTTCTATTTTTTTCATTTTGTATATTTATTATTAATTTTTTTCAAAAATTATAAATTTTAAACGTGCTAATCACATTCATAAAAAAATGTTAAAAATTCATTAAAAGTTAAAACAATAAAAATACTAACTTTTTCATTCATTTTTTTTTATCCAAATAGATAATTTT
This sequence comes from Pouteria glomerata, assembly GCA_035590655.1. Lineage (NCBI taxonomy): Eukaryota > Viridiplantae > Streptophyta > Magnoliopsida > Ericales > Sapotaceae > Pouteria > Pouteria glomerata. Next base: position 17,120,187 of record JAVXUM010000013.1, on the reverse strand, counting down.
TACTTAAATAGACATGAATTTTTAAATTTTTTGAATGAGATTAATAAACTGAAAAACTGTAACTTTTGAAAAAAAAAATTTAATAAAAATAAGACAAAAAGGTTAAAAATAACTTTAAGACCAAATTAGGGATAAGCGATCTGTACTTTATAAGAGTATTTGCTAATAACTAATATGAAACCGCACCTGAGGACATTTAAAAAAAAAAATAAAGTGTGGTTGCGATTTCTATTTTCTAGATACAGCTTAGGAGGCGTTTGAAGTGTTAAAAAATAAGAAAAAAATGAAATTTGAGTTGATTTTAAGTGTTTGGTATTTGGTGTTTGAAATTGAATTTTTTTAAAGAAGAATAGTGACACTTTTAGACTTTTGTGGTAAAAAGTAAGAGAAAAAAATCGTGGGAACGATTTTTTCGGTCCGAATTCATGAATTTTTGTTAGAAATTTTAGATTTTTGTATATTTCTGTTAAAACCGTTAGAACGATTTGGCAAATCCGTTCTAACAGATTCAAAAAAATTAATATAAAATAATGACAGTGGTACTCATTTAAAAATTTTTGACTTAAAGAATATGGTTTTTAAAAAAATTTACGCATTCGATTAATCTTTTTTTAGATTTTTTATTTTTTTAGTGAAATATTAAAATTTTTTCAATATAGAAAAAGTGAGAATATGTGTAATAGAAAGTTTTAATAATTTATAAAGGTTGTTGAAGATTTATTTTATTTTTTATAGTTTAAAGACAAACCAAACGAACCTTTAATTTAACTCAAATCAATGTGATCTATTGGACAATTTTATAGGTCTTGCTGGACAAAACTTTCAAAACTAGTTTAGGAAGGACTTGTTTTTGTGAGGCTATCATTTTTTTTGTTTATTTTATTTATTAAAATAATTTAATTTAATAAAAAAATATATTAAATATAATTTAATTATATTATTTATAAAAAATTTAATAAATACATTTTATATTATTTTAAATAATTAAATTAAGTTAAATTAAATAATAATTATGATTAACAATGATTTAATTTAGTTTAATTAAAATTTATTTTATTTAATTAATTTAGTTATATTATTTATTTTTAATTAATTATATTAAATTAATAAATCAAATAAATTATATTATTTATTAATAATAGTTTAGTTTAATAAAATATTTGAATAAAACAATTCACTTTAATTTGATGCAACAAAAATAAAAATATTGTTAAAATTAATAAAATATTTCTAATAGAAAAAATTTGGTGAAACATCTGTTTTTTTTTTATGTTTTTCTATTTAAGTTTTATTTTTTTAGAAACAAAAAATAAAAATAGATTCAATAAACATGTTCTGTTTGTTGTTTCTAAAAATTTCTAATAATAAATAAATAAATATAATAAATATAAATGTTACCCAATGAACTCTAACACAATTATTTTTCTATCTATGTTTAAATAGTTTTTGATGTTTTTTATTGACATTTTTCTATGAAATAAAAATTGAAATTGTATTTGAAAATATAATTTTGTTTATAATAAGAATTTTTATTTTAATGAAATATTTTTTTGTATTGGTTTTTTAAAAATTAATTGAATTTAATAAAATATATTTCATATTATTTAATTAATTTTACTTATTATTATTATTAAATTAAATTATTTTATTTTATTTATATTATTTATGAATAATAATTTAATTAGTTATTAAAATTAATATGAAATATATTTTAATTATATTATTTATGAATAATAATTTAATTCAAAAAATGAAATATATTAGATGTAATTTAATTATATTATTTATTAAAAATAAATAATAAAATATATTTCATATTGATATTTTCAATTACTTAAATTAAATTAATTAATTAATCAATTTACTTAATTAAATTAAATTATTTAACAGAATATATTTCATATTATTTTAATTAATCAAATTTAATTATTTATTAAAAATAATTTTAATAATATAATATTTAATAAAAGAATTTATTTTAACATGATACAGCAAAAATAGATAAAGCATTAAAATTAACAAATTGTTTATAACCAAAAAAAAAAAAACGTCGTCTTGTTGATAATTTTTAAAAATTTATAAATATGAATAGAAAATTAATAAACATTATGGGGAATCAATTTTCAATTTTTAATATTCAATTTTCAATTTTCAATTTTCAATTAATAAAATGGAACGAAAACTTAAAAATTGAAGTTTTATGAATGCGATTTAGACAAACGTATTTTTTTTTTTTTTGTTGTCAATTATTAAAAATTTATAAACATAATAAAAAAATTAATAAAAATAAACATCATCAAATGGGGGTAAATGTTACTACACTGGCCCAAACGTTTGTGCTGGAATTCCTTCTCACCAAACAAACCTTAGGAAAGATAAAAGAAATTACGAGGGTATTTAGTATGATAAAAAATGAGATAAAATGAGATAAATTGTGAGTTCATAATGCGTGCAGTGAGATAAGTTTTAGAGATTTTCAAAATTTTTCAGAATTTTTGTTGAACCCAAACACCCCCTACAAGTGCCGTCGGTGGGCAAAAAAACTAACCTATACAACATCGTTTTCCAACATTTTCTCACAACATTCAAAACGCCACCGTTTTTGGATCAACTTATAAAGCCTGCGGAAAATTTCTTTCCTTAAAAAATTTTCAGAAGAGAGCGCCCAATCAGTCCTCATCCGCTGCACAACATTTGTTACCTTGTTGGCCAATTCTTTACCTCGGGCTTTATATTTCACAATCGGAAACTCGCCGGAAGTTCACCGGAATCCAATTATTTGGTTCTCATTTAATTATTGGAAAGTTCAAAACTCTTGGTTAACTCACAATTCCGCCTACTTCTGTGCTGTATGTATTATTCTTTACAGTAAGTGGCAAACTCACATTGCATTGGATTTTAATTAATTAAAATAATTTAAATTACTTTTAGCAAATGTTGGGTGGTATAGTTGGCTGATGCTTAGCCTTTACTAGTTTTGAATATCCTCTCTCACAGTGCCAATTCTTTTATTTTCTTATT
>JAVXUM010000013.1:17092859-17109573 GCA_035590655.1 Pouteria glomerata | reverse complement strand
CTGAAGGGGATCTGTACGCTGTTAGGTCAGTCAACTGTGACATTGTACCCAGTTTTCTGCAGTTCTGTAGAATTCATTCAAGAATTAACAGCATATTTACACATTTTTTTTTTTGTCTCCATATGTAGAGAACTTCTTGCTAAGACTGCCTCAGGAAGTAATAACAGCTCAGTTATTTCTCTGTTGGAAGCTCATAATGCTGATGGTCAAACAGCTCTGCACTTGGCTTGCAGACGGGGTTGTCCTCAGCTAGTTGATGCCATCTTGGAATATGGTGATGTGGATGTTAATGTCCTAGATAGAGATGGGAATCCTCCAATTATATTTGCTTTAGCTGCTGGTTCCCCAGAATGTACTCGTGCTCTCATTAGAAAGTCCTCTAGTGCCATACATAGGTTGAGTGAAGGCTGTGGCCAATCTGTGGCTCACGTGTGTGCATACTATGGGCAACCAGATTGCATGCGTGTAAGTTTCCCCAACTAGGCAACAATTTTTGGGTCAATGTCATTTCTTTTTCATTTTTCAAAATCATCTCAAACATATCTTGATGATAACAGGAGATACTATTAGCAGGAGCTGATCCCTATGCTTTGGATGATCATAGTGACTCTATTTTACATGTAGCTCTTTCCAAGAAATTCACAGAGTGCGCAATTGCAATATTGGAAAATGGTGGCTGCCGACTAATGGGTGTTCTTAACTCAAAAAACATGACGTAAGAATTAGTTTTATTGATCATGGGAGCTGGCTTACTTTAGACAGGGAAGTCCCTATTAATTGACTTTCCATGTATAAAACATGTGGTCTCTTTTAGTCACAATATTTTGAAGTCCAACAAGGTGTCGACGGTAGGACAAAATTCCCTGGGTTAGTTAAAGACAAAAACCCATAGAGACAAAATTGATTTTTACTCTATGGATTGGCTCCTTGATTCCTTTGAAAGAACTCAAATTCTTCTCCACTTAAATGGACCATCTCATTGAAGGTTGAGTGGGATATGATCTTCTTCTTCTACTTCTCTTGGGTCTTCCAGTTGCTCAGTAAATCGACCACTGTTATGGAGAAATCCAAAGACATCCTGAAGCCAAGACGAGGGGCCCCCATACCTCGCAAGATACCCTATAGTGAATGAGATTATGAGATATGGTCTACCAGCTTTCTAACAGATCATGGTCATGATTTATTTGCTTATACAATTTCCTTACTCTCTGGCTCTCCCCACTGTCCAACCAAAAAACTAAATAAAGAAAACAGAAAGATTGTCATTTTCTTGTTTTTTCCCACTCTGATTCACATGTTTTCGCCCGTTTCATATTGCAGACCTCTACATTTGTGTATAGAAACACTGAGCATAACAGTTGTCAAAAGGTGGGTGGAAGTTGCAAATGCTGAAGAGATTGCAGAAGCAATCGATGTGCCAAGCCCAGCTGGAACTGCATTATGCATGGCAGCTGCCCTAAAGAAGGACCGTGAGCCTGGTAGAAGTCAATTGTTTGTTGTTGTTATTGTTGTCGTTTTTTTTTTAATCACTCTGCAGAGCTTTTTCAATTTTTCCTTCACATATTCGGAAATCCTTGTTTCGTTCCAGTTTTTCTTTCTCTCTTTTGTTTTTCCTGTTCTCCTCTTAAGTTAACAAGGTTGAAAATTTTTCAAATGGAAGCTGTTTAAATCCTTGTTCTGGAGAAACAATGGTTCTACCTTGTATTACAAGGCTTAATTTGTACTAATTTTGATTTTCTATATTACTTTGAAGTTGATGTAGGATGAGTGAATGGTACTCTTTACTATTATTAGTCTGCCTTGCTTTGATTATGACAAGCCAAGATGAAGGTTTTTGTTGCGAATATTAATCACCTTTAAATATCCTTAACAGTTTTTGTTGATGAAGCATGCTTTTCAAAGAAACATGGAATGGGAGGAATATTTAAATTAGTTTGTTTTAAGTCACTAGTTGTCTTAAAAACTTAAGCTATTAGGAAATGAGCTCAACAATGTATCAAGCTATTTCAACATAACAATGTATTTCAAGCCCTTTCAACATACCCGGACGTGAGACCCAGAATTGCTCATGGAGAAGGGATAGATTGAATCAAACAAGATGAACCACCACAAACTCATTGATCACATGACTTGAATCCAAGACAAATTGAATCAAACAAGGTGCACCAATATAAATTGACTGCAGTACATAAGAATAAATGGAGAACAGATATTGATAACAAGACTTGAACTTGGGGTCTCCTGTAACTAGAACTCTAGTAATGTTAACAATTGGCCCCAAAGTTTAAGTTGTTAAGAAATGGGCCTAACAATATATATCATGCCATTTCAGTAGTTTATCAAATTATAAAACCCCAACTCCAAAGATCTTTTCCTTCTCTTTTGGAATTGGGATCAAAGCGCAGCGACTCTATGGATGGCATATTGGGATAGGTCTTGTGACTGAAATGTTAGCAAGTTCCATTATTATTTTTTTTATTTGAAGAGTTTGTATGGGGTACAAAAAAGAGTAAATGTTTGGGATTGAAAAGCCAAGATTATGAGAACCATTTGGTTAGTGTCAGGAACAGTAACTATACTCTTGGTTCCTTTTATGTGCTACGTTATTAGGTTGAAGGAAGAATAAAATAGACTTGCAAATATGGTTGAGTAGAGTGAAGCAAGGTTGGGGAGATCTGGTTGAGGCCTAAAAATGAATGACATTGTAAGAGGAAAAGAATAAAGTAGAAAAGAGATCATGGAAACATGCATACGATTGGGCGTCACATCTATATCCCTAGTCATCGAACTTAGGGTTAGAACTGCATCAAATAATTCATAAGAAAGTTTCAAAGTGGTGAAAATTTCTCTAAAGGATCAACTCTATCAAAGTAGAATCTTTACATGACTTCATATGGGCCTTACAGAACATGTCCTAAATTGCGTTTGACGTAGTACTGGGAAACTTGACTTTTGACTCCTAAAATAAATTGAAACCAAATAAGAAATATAAATGAAGACCAATTACATTACTTGATCCAAATGATAATCCATTGCTGATCCTATAGTCTATATCTAGAAAACTTTGAAATTATCAAACAGCCTGATTTATGAATCATAAAATTTCATATAGAAAACCATTGGGATTGACAAGTAACCTAAATAACTTAGTAAAACAAAAAACTTCATTACAAATGGGTTTATTTGGTCCCTAGGGTGTTCAGCTGGAAATTAATGAATTTTGAAACTTCTTATTTTTTTGTCTTTTCCTTGCTATCTTCCTCTGGATCAAACCAAGAGTTTCATTTTTGTCCCCTTGTCAGCCATTATCTGAATATGAGGTGCGGAGGACAATTACAACAAACTAATATTGTTTTCTGACATTGGGTCCAAATGGAGGTTGATTAGGATCCGAAGTGCTCCCATGTTTTTATTTTATCATCCAAGCTTGTGTTGACAACATTAGATGTAGTTGCATGCCTTGTTCTTTCTATTTATTTTTCTTCTACGTTATGAAGTTATGCCAAATAGTAATTATTATTTTTTTGTACTTTCATCTAGTTTTATGAAAGGCAAGTGAATGGATCTAACGCTTTGTTTTTGTTCTTTTAATCTTTGTAGAGGGTAGGGAGCTTGTAAGAATATTGCTTGAAGCTGGTGCAAATGCAGAGGCTCAGGACACTCAACATTGGCGAACCGCTTTGCATACAGCTACATTTGCTAATGATGTTGAGTTGGTAAAGGTGAGTCTATTTGCTTCTTTGTATAGCACTTAACTTATCACTGCAGATTTTTTAATCATGAAATCATAACTAGGCATTTGGTCCATGTCTCAATATGATTGTTCTTGTACTGTGTTTGAGTAGATTATTCTTGATGCTCGAGTGGATGTCAATGTTAGGAATGTGCACAATACAATTCCTCTTCATTTAGCATTGGCCAAAGGTGCAAAACCGTGTGTTGAATTGCTGATAGCTGCTGGAGCAAATTGTAATTTGCAGGTTCATTCCTTTGGTGTTATTATTATTATTATGATTTTAACTTTCCTTGTATTTATTAATATTTGTTAAAATTGCTTGATATAGATTGTTGGGTCCATTTTCTAACTAAAAATTTTGGGGGTAATTGGTTATTTGAACATCGTATCAAAGCTTTAGTTCTAGGAGTATAGTGTTTGTTCCTCGTTTATTAGTGTGCACTTTAGGGCTGTCAACGGTCCAGGTTTGACTCGGACTTGATCTGATAATGATGGATTAGACACAATAGACCCTGTCCGAAAATCCGATAGATCCGAATTTGTTAGACCTGGTTGTAATTAGATTTGGATCAATCAAACCCGACATATTCGTTAAAAATCTATGGAGGCCGAATAACTTCCAATTTTTGTGGGTTTTGGCAGCCTCAACAATGAACATTTTTAACAATAAAAAAGAAAAAAAGTACAAAAATCATCCTTACACTTTACCCTCGATCTCACTTTGGTCCCGCTAGTTTCAATTGTGACAATCAAATCTCTGCACTTTCGGTCAAACTGTAATGTAGTCCTTCTGTCTACTGGCTGTTAATTGTAATCGTTAAGGCGAGGGTAAAACTAGCAGAGTGAGGGTAAAACCATCATTTACCAGCGGCGTGAATAAAGTTCGAGTTGATTTGAGTTGCAACCAGAGAAAGAGGAGGCGGCCAAACCAATATTTACATAGGAAGGTGTCAGACTCACCATAGGATGATCGGAATCGGCCAAAACATGGTCGGAGTTGCATTCACATCATTGAGAATGTTGGGCGGCGGATCTATAGCCATGGTGGTTGTTAGCTCATCAGAAAATCAAGCTCAATCACCTAAAATTGAAGGAGGGAGGCCAGCGAGTATGGGATTTGGTGGTGTTGCTGGAAAGGGTCGGACGGCATCGAAAAAGTTGTCAGAAAATGAAGAATAGTGAAAAAAAGTTAGAGAGAGAATATTTTTAGAGAGATGACAGTTTTACCTTCACCCTAACTATTGCAATTAATGGGCAGCAAATGAAAGAACTACGTTGTTGCTTGACCAAAAGTGCAGGGATTTGACTGTAATAATCGAAACTAGTGAGATCAAAGTAAAACCGAAAGTAAAGTGCAGGGGTAGTTTTTGTACTTTCCCCAAAAAAAAAAAAAAATTATTTGGATTGGATTTGGTATTTGGATCGAGCACCCATCTAACAACAAATTGGATTTGGGCCTAACGAATAGTGTATGAGATTATCATATTTAGATGTCTTGCTTATTGGATCTGGTCTAGATTCGTTGGATCTGATCCAAACCTAGACCATTGACAATCCTAGTGCACTTTGTTTATCTATGTTAGTGCACCTTATTTGGTTATGTTTGTCTCTAGAGTCCATGTGCGATTGATGGAATGCATCAATGAATACCGCTTTACTAAATTAGTCACAAATAGTTGTTTTAAATTGATGCATTGTATCAGTTGTTACAACTCTACTGTGATTGAGATTGTGTTAAGTGGCTTCAACCCATTATATTGATGAAGATTAATATCACAAACATATTGATAGTTGTGTTGTTTAATGTGCTGACACAACCGGAAGCAAAGAAACCCTAATCTTTCAAGCGAAAGTTGGAGAGAATAAAATGTCAGAAAAAATTATATTCAATCAATAATGAAAACTGCCAACCTCTTACAATTCTTAACCTTTATATAAGTTAGGGCTAAAATAAAATAAAAATCTCGCTAAGGAAATTAAATAAAATTAGCTAAGGAAAAGTAAATAAAATTATCTCTCCAGAAATCCTCAATTCATAGATTAGCATATTCGATTCATATTGCATTCTTGCTAGCAATATTTGAAATAAAAGGGCTCATCATGGTCAACACCACCTTTGTTGCCACATCGTCGAAACCATTAATTTCTGCAAATCTTCTTGGGTATCTGGCAATTGAATTGACCTAGGAACTTGTTTGTGGTCATGCCCACGTCATTTTCCTCTACCAAAAACAATAATTCGTCCTCAAGTTATCTGAGGTAAGAAAAAAAATGGAGGACCATCACGAGCAAGCGCATTCAATGCAATTTCTGCTGCTGACACAACTATATATAATTCCAACTTGGGAATAATATTCATCTTCACATGCGATAATGATCTAATTTTAGTTTCTTCGAACAATTCTTCAAGTAATTCTTTATGGTTGAAAAATTCAATCATATTAACCCGTACTTGCTGAACATAATATTTATCCACCCTAGTAAAATTAATAAATTCGAACTTGACTCCTACTGTTTGAAGATTGATGAAACCATTAACTTCTTCACCATCGAACAATAAATTCAAGTTGTAGTACTTATCACCAAAATGATCAATAAATTCTAATATTTTGAAATTTTTACTCTCCTCCTCATGAAGACCCATTATAATTTTGTTTTCTTTCTGATATAATTGATCTAAATTATAACTATCATAAAAAATATTATTCACAAAAATAAAATCCTCTTTTACCTTAATATATTCTTTAAATTTATCTCAATTTATTTAAAATTCCACAATTATCTCTTCTATTTGTCTTCTTGATTTCTTGCCGCCAAACTGTTTCGAACTTTGTCAAATCAATCTATTTTGCCAACTTGTAAAATTCAACAGTATATTCTCCGGCAGTCTTGTCGTTCTGCGACAAGTGTTGGTATTGCTGGAACAAATACTACGGACAATCGAATGGCAAAAATCATGCTTTCAACATCTTTTTCATCTTGCTTCATGACCTGATTTTATTTTTCCCTTCACTCCTGTGATTCTCTTGTAAACAATCTCACCAAGTTGAAGCACCTCTCAGAAATCGAATCGCAACATACTTCATCTTTTTGTCTTCAGAAATAGATGCAAAATCGAAGTAGCTTTCAACTTTAACAACCTAGTTTTGCAATCCTTCGATATCTATGAATCCATCAAAATAAGAGATATCAGCTTTCAGGCGAAAATTGAACCGATGACCGTACATTTGTTGTTGCCCCCTTCTTACGACTGCGTTAGTCAACTCGAAAGTTTCACTCTGCATCTCTCCTGTTGATAGGTTGACAACGAAAATCAATAATAGAACCAGCAACAAGGTTTTAGGATCGACCGCTAGGAATGTCTTCGGCAAACCTCCCATCGCTTCTTAGCATCTCTATTTGGTTTTCGAGATGAGCAGACATTATTGCCATCTCATTGAGCATCTGCCGTACTTCGCCAGCGTTTGCGTAACTGCTAGTATTGTCTTGTAGTACCATCAAATTAGGGAAAGCCTTGTTCTGATATCACTTGATGCAACCGAAAACGAAGAAACACTAATCTTTTAGGCGGAAGTCAGAGAGAATAAAATGTTAGCAAAATTTGTATTCAATTAATAATGAAAAACTGCCAATCTTTTGCAATTCCTAACCTTTATATAGGTTGGGGATGGAATAAAATAAAATAAATAAAAATGTTACTATCTAAAGAAACTAAATAAAATTATCTAAGGAAAAGTAAATAAAATTCTCTCTGCGCAAATCCTTAATTCCTAGATTAGCATATATGATTCATATTGCATTCTTGCCAAGAATATTTGAAAAAGAAATGCCCATCATGGTCCACACCACCCTTGTTGCCGCATTGTCAAGTCCAGTAATTTCTGCAAGTCTTCTTGGGCTTTTGGCAATCGAACTAACCCAGGAACTCACGTCCATGTCACGTGCTCAGGGCTTGCAAAGGGTCATGACAATGCCTTGAAACTAACAAGAGCACTGTGAAATAAGGGCTTGCTAAATGCTCTCCTTGATCACATTAGCCAACAGATGATTGTGAAATAGAAGTGTGAGGTCCCCAAAGCAGCAGAGATCTGGGGGCCTGATTACAATCGTCTAAGAAGAATATTGAAAATTGAACAGAAGAATTTCATCACCTCAGTTGATTGAGAATCCAGAGGAAGCAGAATCCCGATACAAGGATGAACTAGGAAGGCATCATTTCCATCAAAGTTGATCTTGGCAGCTTTGATTGGATAAGAAGAGGAAGAGGAAGTTGGGAGGTCACATAAAAACTTAAATTTTTTAGGTGACGTAAAAGGTAATGGATTTGCCATATGGATGGAGAGCTTCACCAATCGCAGAGGAAGATGTCTGATTATTACTCTGATGCATAACAAAGGATATGGTTCATCAGTGTTAGTTCCCGAAGGTAAGCAAGTGGAAGGATGTTAAGTCACTTTCGAACACAATGCATAGGATTCTTTTCAGCAAAGAAAGAATTAAAGATGTACTTGAGGAGCATGAATTAATGGAGGGAAAGACCAACAATTGTAGTACAAAAGTGCCTTACTAAAGAACGTGAGGGATGAAGGAGAAGGTGCATCAATTAAAAATACTAGGGAGATTGAATGAAATAAAACTGTGGTATGTACCAGATTTGCACTTGGGATAATTGGACTGATTTACAGGAGGTGCTATTCACGTATGGGTGTGTTCATTGTTAATTAATGAGGTTATATATACAAATTTTTGGTATTGTTCACAATATAAATCTCTTGTAGGTGATTTTAATTGTCAATGAATAATTTGTTACCCTCCAATAGCTGGCTGAAGCTTAAGCTGTGTGCTCGCTATGCAAGTTTTTCATTTATGTGTATATAAAGCTTTTAAAATGCAATGAATTCTTAATGTCTCAATAAAAAAAAATAATAATAATAACAAAATAAAACTATCGCCTCTTTAATTTTCTGATTAGCTTTATTTATTTATTTTTTATTTGATTTTGACTTGCATGGTTTTCATCATAGTTCATAAAAGCTTTGTTTTCTTCTCTTTGTATAGTCAGCATGATGTCCTTTCCAATTATTTCTATTTATTTATTATATTTTATTGCAATCATGATCAGGACGATGATGGTGACAATGCTTTCCATATAGCTGCTGATGCAGCAAAATTGATACGGGAAAATATTGAATGCATTGTTTTGATGTTGCGAGATCCAGCTGCTGCTGTTGAAGCGAGAAATCATAGGCAAGCTAGCTCAAGAGATTACTCATTTTGATCCTTAATTGTATATTTTTTACTAGTTAATATGTATTCCAGCACCACCACAACTTGTAAGGTTGCACTAGATCGCTGATTGATTGGGTGCGTTTGGTTTGCTACAAATCTCTGAAAATATCTGAAAATCTCTAAAAATCTTTAAAAGTTATTCACTTTTTATTTCACTGCACAAATTACGAATTCACAATTTATCTCATTTTATCTTATTTTTTATCACTCCAAACACACTTTTAGTCTATTTATGTTGCCAAACAGTGGCAAAACATTGCGTGACCTTTTGGATGCCTTGCCACGTGAGTGGATTTCAGAAGAGTTGATGGAAGCACTTGCGGATAAAGGAATTCATCTTTCCCCAACAATGTGAGAATATCATCTATTTTCATTGTGTTTTTAGTACTTATTTTTTATAGCAGTGAACTCAGTCATATTATACTTTTGAATGGTTTTTCTAGATTTGAAATAGGGGATTGGGTGAAATTAAGAAGAAATCTTCTCTCTCCTGCTTATGGTTGGCAAGGTGCAAAGCACGGGAGTGTTGGGTTTGTACAGGGGATGCTTGACAGTGAGAGTCTTATTGTGTCATTTTGCACTGGTGATACTCGCATGTTGGCTAATGAGGTTATAAAAGTTATCCCTTTAGACAGGGGACAGCTTGTGCGACTTAAATCTGATGTGAAAGAGCCAAGGTTTGATTTTATGGTTTCTATCTCTACTTACAAATGGTCTTCTTTCCTTTTTTCTTCTTTCTGTCTGTGCGCGTGTGCAGCTCTGTGTTTTTGTGGATGTGGAAATTATCATCAATTTGACACTATGCTATAAAAGAATGGACACTGACTGTACACCATTTGATGCTGGATCAAATATTCAGTGTTGAATATGGTAACTGCTTAGAATTTTGTGATTCCATTCCTACAAAGTAAGCCTACCTGGGTTTATCTTTTCTGCTTCGTGGTGATTAGAATATATGCTGCTTCAACTTTTAAATATGAATTCACAATGGCAAAAATGATAAACCCTTTTAGTTGATTCTTTTGACTCTGCTTTTGGACTGGGTTTTTAGTTGATTATTATGACACTGCTTTTGGACTCTTCAGAAAGCTGTAGAATTTATGTGGCATGGATGTACCTTTTCTATAAGTTGTGCCAAAAATATAATTGGTGATGTTCTGCTAATCAGGTATCCTTTGAGAGGACTATCACTTGACAGTATAGGAACTGTTCTTTGTGTCGATGATGATGGGATTGTGCGAATTGGATTTAGTGGTGCATCAAGGGGATGGCAAGCTGATCCTGCAGAAATTCAGAGAGTTGAAGAATTTAAGATTGGTGACTGGGTTCGGGTTCGCCCTGCTTTGACAGCCACAAAGCATGGTCTTGGAGCTGTCACCCCAGGGAGCATTGGGATTGTGTGCTGTATTAGGCCTGACTATAGCCTGTTGTTGGAATTTAGCTATTTGCCAAGCATGTGGCTTTGTGAACCAGAGGAGGTCGAATCTGTTGTCCCTTTCAGGGTGAGGGAATTTTTTTTTCCATTATTTTTTTTTTGAAAAGATTTGAAAGGGTTTAGTTTTGTTTGACCTATTTACCTTTTTTCTTGTCTTCATTTATGTTATGTTGGTTCCAGATTGGGGACAAGGTATGTGTAAAGCGATCTGTTGCAGAACCCAGGTTTGCTTGGGGTGGTGAGACACATCATAGTGTTGGAAAAATAATTGATATTGAGGGTAATGGTCGTTTGATTATTGAAATACCAAATCGGGCAACCCCATGGAAGGCTGATCCCTCAGACATGGAAAAGTTAGAGGATTTCAAGGTAATTTTTAAAATTGAACTCTTTACAATGTAAACATCAGTGGATATTGACTATGATGCATGCACTGTCTTTCAAAAAGCAGGTTGGTGATTGGGTTCGAGTGAGGACTTCAGTGCCTTCCCCAAAATATGGATGGGAGGATGTCACCCGGCTTAGTATTGGTATAATCCACAGCTTGGATGATGGTGGTGATATGGGTGTTGCATTCTGCATCAGGAGCAAGACCTTTTCTTGCTCTGTGACAGACATGGAGAAGGTGCTGCCTTTTGAAGTGGGACAAGATATTCGTGTTTTTCCATCTGTATCACAGCCACAGCTTGGATGGTCAAATGAAACACGAGCGAGCTTTGGGAAAATTGCAAGAATAGACATGGACGGGACCCTTAATGTCAGCATCTTGATCTCACGATTCATTTCATTTTGCTTGGTGTGGTTGTGTGGATTGTTTGGTGCATTTTTGTCTTCATCCTCAGTTGCCCATAGTTTATTTGTTAGTAAAGTCAAATTTCCTAGTCTGATTGCTGTTCAGTAGATGCATAAACTAGTGTGTTCAACTTTGTCCACGTGAATGATATCTTGTTCTTTGATTGGAATGCTTTGAATTTATTGTTGATGTCAAGGGAGCAAGTAGTGGTCATATGTGTTTTGAGCATCGTTAAATTTGACCTGTGTTAAATTTATAACTTTAAGTAATGATTTACATATTGTGCTTTATGCAGGTGAGAGTGGCTGGCAGAGTCAACTTGTGGAAAGTTGCTCCGGGCGATGCAGAAAGGCTCCCAGGATTTGTGGTTGGTGACTGGGTTCGGGTGAAACAATTTCTAGGAAATAGATCCAATCATGAAGGGAACGCAGTTGGAAGAGACAGTTTAGCAGTAGTGCACAGTGTACAGGACATTTTCAATTTAGAGTTGGCATGTTGTTTCCGTAAAGGGAGGTGGGATGTTCACTACACAGAAGTTGAGAAAGTTGAACGCTTTAAAACAGGGCAGTATGTTCGTTTCCGAGCTGGAGTTGGTGAGCCAAGGTGGGGCTGGAGAGGTGCCTGCCCCACCTCCAGAGGCATTATAGTTGGTATAAATTCTGATGGGGAAGTAAAGATCTTATTTTTTGATTTATTGGGTGTGTGGAGAGGAGATCCCGCAGACCTTGAGGTAGAACAGTTGTTCGAGGTTGGTGAATGGGTGGAACTGAAGGATCATGGTAGCAGCTGGAAATCCATTGGACCTGGCAGTATGGGGGTTGTCCAAGGACTAGGATATCAAGGAGATGAATGGGATGGAACTGTCCTTGTTGGATTTTGTGCAGAGTCAGATTTGTGGGTAGGGCCAACCTCTGAGCTTGAAAGAGTGAATCGACTTCGAATAGGCCAAAAGGTAAGAGTAAAGCCGTCAGTGGAGCAACCAAGATTTGGGTGGTCGGGCCATAGCCATGCAAGTATTGGAACCATAACAGCAATCGATGCAGACGGAAAGTTAAGGTCATACACTCCAGCTTGTTTAAGGACTTGGATACTTGATCCATCTGAAGTTGACCTGGTGGTGGAAGATGATCTGCAAATTGGTGACTGGGTAAGGGTTAAGCCATGTATAGCGACACCGGTTCATCATTGGGGAGAGGTTACTCGGGAAAGCATTGGAGTGATTCACCGAATGGAGGAAGGAGAGCTTTGGGTAGCATTTTGTTTTCTAGATCGACTTTGGGTGTGCAGAGAATTGGAGATGGAAAGGGTGAGAGCTTTCGAGGTGGGTGATAAGGTGAAATTTAGAGAAGGATTGATTACCCCAAGGTGGGGATGGGGGATGGAGACACATGCCAGCAAAGGCCAAGTTGTTGGGGTTGATGCTAATGGAAAGCTAAAAATCAAGTTTCAATGGAGGGATGGACAGCCCTGGAATGGAGACCCTGCTGATATTGTTCTTGATAAGAGCTCTCATGGCAGTTTCTGAGGGATTCATCTGCGTACGATGCCTTTCTCTTCTCCTAACTTTTCCAATGCTAATTTGTGCCTGTAAAGCTGTTGTGGCATCCAGCTAGAGTCGTAAGAATTCTCTCTCTCTCTCTCTCTGTGTGTGTGTGTGTGTGTGTGTGTGTGTGTGTGTGTGTGGTGAAGTTGACCCTGTTATTTTCCTGTCATGATGTGAATAAGGGGTTGACATAGCAGGCACGCGTTTGGTTGTAAATATGGAAAATCTAGAGCCTTGATGCAGGATAGTATTTAGGACCTTCTAGATTTTATTGATGAAGTCCTTTTACGCAGTTAGGGAGTAATTATTATTGAGTTTATTCTTGTATGGGTGATTGTAGACCTCCATAGTTGACATCAAGCAGTAATAAAAGGGTACAATTTCTGTGTATTTTTCCCTTTTCCCCTCTCCTTTTAAATTTCCCAATGTATTTGAGGGCCGTATTTGTCTAAATGTTTTGTCTAAATGTGGTAAAGGGATCTGATGGATGTGTTGATATATTTAGGGAAATTCAGTGTTAGTGACTGCGTACCATTGGTTTGGGTCAGGTGGTGGGGATGATAATATTAGACATGGTAGCAAAACATGATACGAATACCATATAGTAAGATATTTGTGTGTAAACAATAAATATACACGAATTATGAATTCAAACACAAAGTTCAATCTCAGCTTCCCCTTTCCCGAATAAATACTATACATTTCCTTAAAAAATCAAAAGTTTAATTCATAGGTTATGTTTCTCGTGACCCTTGTATTCGGTATTTTCCTCCATCTCTAGATTATAAAACACTGAAGAATAGGCTCTCTAGTCGCCTTTTGTTTTAGAGATTCTCTATGGTGACTTTCCAAATATAGATGCACCATAACATATTTTAGTTTAGAGAAGCTGATGTAAGGTAATATTTGATCGGAGAATCTTTAAAGTTGTTATTTTATTTTAGTTTATATAATCTCTTAAAGGAAAGCTGATATGGATGCCTAAAGTCATATTTTTCCTTCATCTCTCCTCGACACTTTGATCAGAATCATATAATAAAATAACCAGTAAAAAGATAACCAAAACCCTTCTCAAGCTCGTTGATTTAATGTTAAAGAAAATAATATTACAGTACATGTTAGAGGACACACACTGCAGCATTTAGATACTGGGGTCTCCTGTCTGGTAGATGGAAACAAATTTATTTGAGTTGCTTTGTTTGTTAGATCTTGCTCCAAGACCTGGTTGCTGCTTTTCGTGTTGAGTCTTGGAAGTGGTTCTAATTATATATAACTTTGCAAAGCTTCTAAGGTTTGTTAAATGCGTGGTCTCTTGTTTTGTTATCATCGACTGGGGGGCTTCATAAAGTTGCGGTTTGACTCTGATTCTCCCCTGTTAGTGAGATGGCCGTTAAATGGTGTTACTCCTTTTAATCTTTTAGGAATATTTGGAGAGAGGTGGTTATCCAATAAATGGATATCAAGGTTCAACATATTTATAGGGAAGGTCAATACAATTGTTGACTTTTGGCTAGCTAATCTTGGGGCTGATAGCGTAAATGGCTAATTTAGTTTTGTTTTGGAATTAGCTGGTGTGGTTAAAGCTGGATTTGTATTGGACAAATGTGGGCGGATTTGTTTGGGATGATCAAAAAGTTCTTTCTTTAGCTAACTACTAAAAAATTTATTTATTTTTTTTTTTATTTTAGTTTTTTTGTTAATTTGACATTTTTACAATTCGGCACTGTTTGGAATTCCAAAAAACAAAACAAAAAAAAAAAAAAAAAATTTCTGAAAATCTCTAAAACTTATTTCACTGCACGAATGACGAACTCACAACTTATCTAATTTTATTTCACTTTTTATCACTCCAAACACCTTTCATAGTTTAAAGAAAATTTAAAATGTAAAAAAATAATTTTGGTCATTTTAAAAAAGGAATCAAAAAATTAAATAGCTAGTAGTTAA
Organism: Pouteria glomerata; assembly: GCA_035590655.1. Lineage (NCBI taxonomy): Eukaryota > Viridiplantae > Streptophyta > Magnoliopsida > Ericales > Sapotaceae > Pouteria > Pouteria glomerata. Next base: position 17,094,830 of record JAVXUM010000013.1, on the reverse strand, counting down.
CTTTTAACTAATATTTGCCAAACTAAGCCATATCCGGCTAATGGTTTTTTGATTTTTAGCTAATAGTGTGGGGTGTTTTGCATTGATGTTTCTCTGGTTGGTTAGATGCTCTCTCTATTTGGTGATGTACCCAAAATGAGTCGTTACGAAGAGATTGCAATCATGGGAGTTGTTGAGAAGAAAAAGTATGTTAATAGAGATTTAGATACAGTTTACATTTGCACCTAATTGTAGTACTACAGCATGAGTGGTAGAAGTATTGCAAAAGCAGATTATGAAATGAAATATTGGTGGTGCCGTTTGGCGCATCAAAAAAAAAAAAATGATTTTTCTATTTTAAAAAAAATTTTTTTTTTAACCAAATGCAGAATCAACTTTTTCCATTTTTTTTTTTCTAATTTTATTCTCTTCAACTTTTACGAATTTTTTTCAATTTTCTTTAATTTTTATCAACTTTCTATATATATATATATATATTTTTTTTAACTTTTCTAAGTTTTTATCGGAACACCTAAATTTAAAGTGTCGTGTCAATTCTATATGAAAAAATACATTTTTTTTTTCTTTTGTGTGGTCCAACCGCCCCACCATTTTCTTTGAGAATTTGTCTTAGGACTGGAGGAGCTCCATTCAAGAAGGCACGCTTTTCCTTTCTTTTTCTCAAGTCCAACGAAGTGATAACCAGTTTCTTTACATGGTTAAGTGTCGTCTTGATTTGGATTTTTGGTTTTTTGTTTGCTTGTTTTTTTCTTTTTTAGATGCAAAACAGCAATCAATCAAAGGAAAAGACAAAACAGAAAGGCACTTGAGAGCCTAACTAATTAGGAGCGGCTTTGAGCAGTCGTCGCCACGCAAGGCGTGGAGGCCTGCTTTCAAATGAAATGACAAATTTCTATATAAATTACGCTTCGTTTAGAAAGTAAAAAAATTAAATTTTTTTTAATAAATTATAATTAGTTTTTAAAAATTTTATTTATTTTTGTGTCTAAGAAAAAAAGTAATTTTTTTAGTAATTAGTTTTTTAATTTTTTATTAATTTGACAATTTTGTCTTTTAATGTTTTAAAAAAATATAAAATATAAGAAAGTAAATTTAATTATTTTAAAAAAAAGCAAAAAAAAAAAAAAAAAAAATAATAACTGACAGCAGGAGTTACCAACTTGTCCAAATGGTGCCTTAGAATGAGAACAAACGGTCATAAACTTATGGAGCATTACAAGAACATGACTTCTAAGGAATGAATAAATCAGGTTAAACAATTGAAAAAATAAAGTTTCCTCCACTCTATGGTCTGTTACTATCTCAATTTAGAGAGAAAAAGTTCGTTAATCAATTAATGAAATTTTCTCTGACTATGTAAAAATCTTATCGATCAATTATACACAAAATTATTTACTCGAAAAATGGCATCGAAGTTGCGTGAAGAGAAGCACAAACCTCATTACTATTTGCTGCCCCTTGTATATATTTTTCTTCCTTAGCCTCTTTAAGGTGAATACCTTAAGGTTGAGGCTCTCTATGTTTTCCTTTTAACTATTCTATCTAATTTGTCTCCCTACTTGAAGTCACAAATCTATCATGTAATTATTTTTCAATTACAATTAAAACGACCATCTAATCTGTTTCCCTACTTGAAGTCACAAATCTATCATGTAGTTATTTTTCAATTACAGTTAAAACAATGTATGACAATTTAACCAAACCCAGCAAACCATGTCAAAACGTGGTTGCAAGGTAAAATAACAGATTGGTTTGCTTGATTTGGTTAAATTAAAAAAATGTATAACAATTTGAGATATATGATTGTAGTTTACGGTACAATCTAAGGCACAGTTTGGAGAACTAATTTTCGGCATAAATTTATCAATTTTTGAGATTTTTAGTGCTTGGTAAAACAACAAATTTTATCTATTTTCTGCTCAACAACAGTACTTATTCAACTTAAAAGTTATCAAAAATTACTACTTGTTT
>JAVXUM010000013.1:17037675-17050033 GCA_035590655.1 Pouteria glomerata | reverse complement strand
CAAACTTCCTCTAGTTAAACATCACATAGCCGGCCCTCAATTAAATTTTACATCTCATTATAATCTCCTACTAACATGCACAAGCAAGGCCATTCACTTAGCTCTTAACATTTAAAGCAATTTAAAGACCATAGCCTTTAAACACACCAAGCTTTAATCTCATCTCCGAAGTAATTCAATTCATGACTCTAATTCATTTAAAAGTTAAGGGTATCACAAAACCAGTATCCCTTACCAAGGATCAATGATCTGTTTGATCAGTTGAAGGGTTCGGTAATTTTTTCAAAGATTAATTTGTGATTCAATTACCACCAGTTGAGGGTAAAGTAGGAGGATATTTCCAAGATAGCATTCACAACTCGATATGGCCATTACGAGTTCTTGGTAATGCCATTTGGATTGATAAATGCTCCTGTAATGTTTATGAATTCGATGAATCGGGTGTTCAATAAATTTTTGGATAAGTTCATAGTTATGTTTATTAATGATATTCTGGTTTATTTTTGGTTAGAAGAAGAACATAAGGAGCATCTAAGGATTACACTTCAGACTTTGAGGGACCACCACTCTATGCTAAATTGAGCAAGTTTGAGTTTCAGCTCAAGAAGAAGAAATTTCTCAGGCATGTTTTCTCTAGCAATGGAGTTGCTATTGATTAGTCTAAAGTTAAGATAGTGATGGATTGACCGAGATTGAAGATAGTTTTTGAAATTCAGAGTTTTATAAGTTTGGTAGGGTACTATAGAAGATTTGCTCATGATTTCTCGAGATTAGCTGGGCCAATGACTAAGCTAACTCGAAAAGTAATCAAGTTTGTTTGGGATGGGACTTGTGAGTGGTTATTTCAGGAGCTGAAGAAGAGATCAACTTCTACACCGTGCTGGTGATCCTAGAAAGAAGATTGGATTATGTAGTATACTACGATGTTTCTAAGAAAGGTTTAGGTTGTGTTCTAATGCAAGGTGATAAAGTGGTATCTTATGGGTTTAGACAATTAAAGATTCACGAGTATAACTACCCAGTGCATGATCTAGAGTTGGTAACAATCATGTATACTCTAAAAAGTTGGAGACACTACCTATATGGCTAAGAAATTTGAAGTGCTCTCTGATCATAAAAGCTTGAAATACATCTTCACTCAGAGGACTTGAATTTGAGGTAGAAAGATGAATGGAGTACATGAAAGATTAAAATTTTGAGGTTCAATATCACCATGGTAAGCAAACGTAGTTACTGAGGCTCTTAACTGAAAGACTCAAGGCACCTTGGCTAGTCTTACTACGTAAGAATGGAAGATAATGAAGAGCCTTAGTTAGTTCAATTTAGAGTTCTAGGAAGATAAAGGCTATGCTATTTTGTGTTCTTCAGTAGTTTAACCAATTTTGTTGAGTCATGTGATTGAGGCTTAAGGGTTTGATGCTGAATTTGAAGTTATTTGCAGTAAGCTGTTGGGTTCTAAGGAGATGCCAGGATGGGTAGTTGGTGCAAGTAATGAGCTGAAGTATTTGGGGAGACCATTTGTGCTAGTTTTTGTTCAAGATGTGGTTATGAGGGAGTTTCATTACTCTAGAGTTACAGTGTATCCTATGGGTATGAAGATATATCTAACCTCTGCCATTAGTTCTTTTAAGCAAGCATGTAAAAGAATGTGGCAATATTTATAAGCAAAGTGTTTCACTTATCAACAAGTTAAGGTCGAGTATCAAAGGCCAGCTGGTCTTTTACAACATTTGCTAGGGTTAGAATGGAAATGGGAGAACATTACAATGGATTTTGTTTCTAATTTGTCACGATCTTCGAAAAGCTATGACATTATTTGGCTGATAGTAGACAAGTTGACCAAGTCTGTTCACTTTTTGCCAATTCGATTGACCAATTCTATGAATGTCCTAGCCAAATTGTATTTTAGAGATATTGTGAGGCTTCATGGAGCCCTTGTATCTATTATCTCGAATAGGGTCCCTCGATTTGCTTCTTATTTTTAACCCCCATTTGTTTCTCGATTTTGGCAAAGTCTCTAGGCAGTCATCGGGATAGAGATGTTTAGTGCTACTTTTCATCTTCAAACAAATGGACAATACAAAACGTGCAATCTAGGCTTTGGAAGACATGCTCAAAGCGTGTGCACTTGACTTCCATGATATTTAGGAGAACCACATTTTTTTGGTTGAGTTTGCATATAATAATAGCTATCAGTCAAGTATTGAGATGAAAGCTTTTGAGGCGTTGTATAGTGGGTCATACAGATCTCTTATCATTGGGTTAAGATTGGAAAGAGCACAATTACTAGACCCGAGTTTGTTTAGGAGACAAATGAGAAGATCAAGTTGATTTGATAGAGAATCGAGACGGCATGTAGTCGCCAATAGAGTTATATTGACAGGAGACAAAGAACTAGACCTTTGGGGTTTGAGGTAGAAGACCGTGTTCCTAAAGGTCTCACTGCGAAAGGGTTAGTTTCGCTTCGAGCATGGGAAAAAAGTTATTCCCGAGGAACATTAGACCATTTGAGGTTTTAACTAGGGTTAGAGAGGTGGCATATCGTCTTGTTTTGCCATCACAACTCTAAATTTTCATGTGTTGGACTGAAGTGAGCTTAAGGTAGACTTAGACTGACCATTCCGTTGGTTATGGTGTTATGGAAGCACTATGGTGTTATGGAAGCACCATGGTGTTAGGGAGTCAACCTAGGAGCGAGTGACGGAGATGCAAAGTTACTATCTTGAGCTACTCTCATGATTTTCTTTCTTTTGTTACCTCCCAAATTTTGAAGAGGAAATTTTTTGTTAGGAGAGTAGAATGTAATGGCTCATATTTATTTTAATTTATATTTTATTTTATTCAGTGATATTACCTGGACATTTAAATTTATTTATTCTGGTTTATATTTTGATGGTTGAATTTGGAAACCTTGAGGGTGAAATTTAAATTTTCTAGAAAATAATAGGTGGTGGCAGGTAATTCTTAAAATAATAACCCTTAATTTTCCTTCATCTATATAGACGTACATATGTATACTTGTAACCCTAAGTAGCGATCCGTTCTTCCTCTATTTGGTCACCCAACATTCAAGCTATTGGATCAACAATGGTACTGCAAGTAGATACATATATACTTGTATACATAATTAGGTAAGGGGTAAAGATATATTATATGCCTATAAATATTTGTTTATTTATTTGTGCCAAACTTTTTCATGGACGTTCCTCTTTGAATTAGTATAATAGAGGACACCCACAATTATTATTTACTCTTACTATGGGCTTACTGTGTTGCATATATTTGAAAAGAAATCGAAAAGCATATTACATGTGTATAATGCGACCTTAGGACTTGAACTTAGTTAGAAGATAAGGAAGAAAATTCTATTTGTTAGATACTTACATATAAATGTGTATATCTTATCTTCTCTTCAATTTAAGGAACATTTACATCTTTCATATTTAATTTAAGATTTTGTATAGATTTGCCACCTTACAATCTCTCCCTTGGCAGAGCGTAGCATTTAGCTCATGTGGCAAATCACCTCTTTTACTCGCTCATGGTGACCTAGCTCGGTCGACCCACCCTTTGCCCTCACTAATTCACCCTTTTTTTTTTTTTTTTTTTTTCTGCCCTCCCACTGCTTCACCCTTTTTTTTTTTCTTGCTCATCAGCTGTAGGCTACAGGCTTTTTCCAACCTTCACGGTCATCTTTTTTTTTTTGCCCGTCAGCTGCAGCAACAACTTCTCTTTTTCTATTTTTTTTCCACCTGTTGCAGCAGCAACAGTAGGTTTTTCTAATTTTTTTTTTTGTTTTCTTGCCCGTTGCTCAGCCAGTGGCCGTTGGCCCAACAATCCATTTTTTTTATTTAATTACAAAATTTACCCCTAAAAAAATTACAAAACCCACCAACCTTCAACTATAAATACCTTACAAAGTCATTCATTCCAACTTACAAAAAATTACTAATTCTCTCTGAAATTTCTACACTACTAAACTACCAAGTTTCAAGTGCGCTCTTCAATTGTACTCAAGTGCATCCAATTGTGTCAAATTTGAAGTCAAGATTAAAAGATCAAGTGCTTCAAATTATTCCAAGTTAGTATCTATTTTTTCAATTTGCATACTTTAATTTTTTCATGAAATTAATTTTTCTAAATGGATTCTAGAGATATCCATTTTTTTGATTTGGAGCGTGGGGACTCAATATCTTATCCCCCTTAAGAACAAATAGATCAATTTGCATCACCAGAAATTCCAACACCTCCAACCACAAATGGTGATGTTGGTACATCATCTTCCCGCCACGCCCAAGAGTGTGACTCTTCAAAAATATGAGATTTTTTTACTAGAATTTTACGAGATGATGGTATACATAAAGCCAAATGTAATATTTGTAGAGATTTATTCGATGGTAGAACTACTTTCGATACTAGTCACCTAAAAAGACATTTACATAGAAAGCACCGACACGATCCCCGCATTAATTTTGTCATTGGTCAATATTTTAGACATGTCACAAACTCAATTAGGTAATAAAGCGGGTAATTTAAATATTTTTTTTAACCCTACAAGAACACAAAATAATTTAGTTAGATACATTATTAAAGATGAACCCTTCACAGTGAGTGAAAATAGACATTTTGAAGAATTTGTTCACCATAATTTTACGCTGCAATATCACGGTTTTTCAAAAATTACTGCAAAAAATAAAATTTTACGTGATTTTGAAACAAAAAAAAAAATTGAATTACAAACTTATTTTGACAAATATGAAGGAAATATTTGCTTGACCTCTAATATATGGAAATCGTGCCAAGATATTAAATATATTTATATAACTGCACATTATATTGACGAAAATTAAAAATTAAATAAACATATTATTTCATTTAAATTAGTTGAACAACCTTACAATGGATTAAGTGTTGGGGAGTTTATTTTGCATGAACTTGCATCATGGAGATTATGAAAAAAAATATTTTCCATTACTTTAGATAGTGCTTCATACAATGATGTTTGTTTTAATTGCTTATCTAATGTTTTGTCTGCGAATGGTTCATTATTTCATGGGCGTCGATACTTAATTTAATTGTAAAGGATAGATTAGATATTTATAAATCATCTATTGCTAAAATAAAAAAAAGCTGTAATTTATAGTATGAGTTCTCCAAAAAGAATAAATTTATTTACTGCCATATGTAATCAAATTGGTTTAAAACCTAGAAACTTACCAATGTCAATTAATATAAGATGGAATTCAACTTATATTATGTTAAAAGTTGCTATTAAATATCAAAAAGCAATTGATTTATTTATTTTAAGTAATCAAGCAATTGACTTAGAAAGTATTGAGTCCATTGATTGGGCAAATGCAATTTTTTATAGAGACTTTTTACAAGTTTTTTATATTGCTACTAAACTATTTTCTGGAATTTATTATCCTACTTCCACTATTGTTTATCAATTGGGGTTATTCATGAAATTTTTAAAAAATATTTTATCCAAGAATATTATGCCCCTACGGTTCTTACAATAAGGAAAAATTTGATAAATATTTTAACCCACATCCCGTATATTTTGGTATTGCAACTATTTTAGACCCTAAATATAAAAAAGATTTTTTTATTCAATTATTAGATATGATATATGGGTCTGCAAGTGCCCAAGAATAATTTAATAATATTAAACAGAAACTGCAATCTCTAATACCTGGGTATGATAGTAACCGTACAATTACCCAAACAACAATTGCCACAACATCCTCCTCTCACCGTGATTTTGGTGGCAATACATCCCTTTGGAAAGGAATAACATTTCGGCAGACAGATTCATCAACAAGTGCCACTTCAAGTTTATCTGACCTCCAACGTTATCTTGGTACATCTCCAATAAAAAATGAAGATGATTTTAATCTTTTGGACTTGTAGAAGGGGCAACAATCAAAGTTTCCAATTCTTTCCACTTTAGCTAGTGCTATTCTTGCATTTCCAGTTTCTACTGTAGCATCCGAGCAAGCGTTTAGTGTAAGTGATCGCGTTATCAGTCAATTCAGAGTCGACTGGCCCCTCCAACAGTAGAAACCTTAATGTGGTTACGAGATTGGTATCTCGCCGAAAATAATCAATTAAAAGACTTCAAAAAAGAACAGCTTGATCTTGACTTTGATGCAATGTATTTAAGTGAGAGAAGACCATACTAGTGGATCTAGTGATGAATGATAATAATGTACAGATAGAGTAATATTTGCAAATGATAGTCACTATTATAGGTATCAACCTAATTGGAATGTATAAGACACGTAGTGATGCACTAATTTATTACTCTTACCATTTTTTTTTTTATTCTACATTTGTAAATTGTAATTTTAAATTTAGTGTTAATTATGTAATTCTTTATTGTTTAATAAATTTTAATTTTTGTCAATTATTTTAATGTGTTTGGTTAGATTTTATTTTGTATTTTACTCACTAAAAAAATTAAAATATTAAAAAAATATTAAAAAAATAGGTTGGTTCAGCTGAGGCGGGTCAGGGGCAGGCATTCTTTACCCTGGCTTGGCCCGATCCGACCCGAGAAGACAAAAGGGGGTGGCGGGGTCGGGGCAGCCTGAAATTTGGGGGGGGGGGGGCCGGGCCAAGCCCGACCCTCTTACATCCTTATATACAAGCGCTAATAATTTGCATTGTTGAAATTAAAAGAGAGAGAGCGGGCAGAAGATGGTGTAAGGATAGGTGAAGGAGACACGAGAGTTGAAAGTTGAAAGTGACTCCACTCCCACCTACCGGGGATGCAAGGCGAGTACAATAGGAAGGATGCAACACTTGTGCATCCAAGAGAGAGAGATGAAAATGCATGCTAACTTTTTGACATTAACCCCAGACGACATTGAAACAGCATCCTTCTATTTTTATTTTTTTCCTTGCTACACCCCCACCCCCCAGCAGCCTCTCCCGGGAAAGTAAGCATAGTAACAGCACAAAAGCAGTAGACAATTCTCTAAACTTGTAAAAAATTACAAAATAAGAAACACTTCAGCACTAAATCAAATAAAATAAATTGAAATCCAGTTGAGGTGATGACGAGCAATGTTATCAGGATATATCGTCCAATAAATGTTTTTCATCTTGAGAGAAAGTAAACTTTGGCAAGAAGCCTTTTTGCATTTTCATTTAGTTTTATGTTATTTTTTCCCTTTTCAGTACCAGAACCACAATCCTATTCGTAGATTTGGATTAACTTGACCCCATCTTAATAGCCTGCACGTGCCACTAGGCTAGTTTAAAATTTTTCCCAAGAGAACATATTTAGTTTCACTACATTATCAAAATGATACTAGAAGGATCTGCAGTGATAACTGGGGATCTTCAGTCATTGTCATCTTAAGTAATCATGTGAATTGATGGCATCAAAACACAACTCCATCATTGCGTTTCACTGAGGAGCAAAGTATACCTGTGATAATTTTACATAAAGACTTGGCATATATTAGGCAATACTGGTTGATTAAGAGAAGGCACACTTAAGTGGTCAGGCAATTACACTCTTCACCAGATCCTCATCATTTTGAATGTTGATGCATACGAAGTAAAAGGCATTGGCTTATTTTATTCCTGAACAAAAAGAGATCATGGAATTATTCAAGGTGTATTGTGTTGTCCCTGCCAGTAGCCACCATGCATTTTGCTCTTGCATACAATCCATTTTCTTTCTTTTATTTTTTTTCTTTTAACTCTTACTTCACGTTTTGTTGGTTTATGTCATCTTTCTAGCTCTTTTCTTCCTACATATTTTTATAAGCTACTCTGTTTCTCTGTTTGTTTCCCTTCTGATTTAATAAATTTGATGTCCTGTCCAAAAAAAATTGGTAAGGAAGAAAATATTATTATTACTTATCCAAAAGAAAAGAAAAGAAAAGATAATGTGATGCAAATCGGTAACATAGCGGCTATCGGTCACATTAAAAGGCTTGTGTCATATATTTACACCAAATATCTCCTGTCAGACACATATTAAAAGGCCAGTGCCGTAGATGTACACCATCCGTAATCATAACCACACAATACTAATATTTTAAAACTAAAAGCTAATCAAAAACCGAGAACAAGCAGCAGTTGTGGTAATAAAATAAAATAACAACACCAACAAACATAGTAATAAGAAGATTAAGTAAAGATTATCTGCATCTAAGTGATGTTCAGAGGGGGGAGAGAGAGAGAGAGAGAGAGAGAGAGAGAGAGAGAGAGAGAGTAGATACATCAAATCTAGCACTAACATTAAGGAGCTCAGATGAACGGAATCCACCAAGCCACAAAAAGCACCTCTCTGCTGGTGTTTTCCACATGCCTGACAAAATATGGAAGACATCAGCCTTTGCAGCATCCCCTTTTATCCTGAAAATGTCATCATAGTGAGCCAAGATCCCGTCCACAATGATGCGAAGTTCACCATCACCCGCATGAGAGTTAACAGCTCCCCTCAGCTCATTGATTCGTCGGTTGTGCTCTTCAAGCCACCGTGCATATTCTACATCAAATGCCAAGGCTCCTATGAAAGAATTGATTCAAATAGTTTAATCTTCACCTCAGTGGGAAAACTAGAACAAAAAATATGGGGTGCTTACCAAATAATTCTCTGTGAAAAGCTTTTAGCAAATAGAATGTGGACTATAAAAAAGAAGTATTAAGTGAGGGTTCCATTGCAAGTTCCGCACCATACAACCAAGCAAAAAATATCCTCCATTGCTGCACATTCCCCAGTTTAAATGCAATATTTGGCAGAATAGGACAGAAGGAAAGAATATCCTTAAGAAAAGGAAAGTTTATTTCCTATCTTGGCTTGCTTGATTAGAAGGGACAGCAAAAGAAAAGGGTAATGGATAGAATAACCCATCCTAATATTCAATTTCTTCCTTCCCCTAATCATCCAAAAGAGGCCAGATGCAAATTGGTCGGCCCAGACAGAAAAGTTTTCCCTTCCAATTTCCTAATCGTTCCCTTATAAAACAAAGAGGGGAAATGGAGCAATGGCCTGGTGCTCTTTCCCCTACCTCTGCCTATGGTGAACAATTGAGAGTGAAATGAGAACAATTGTGGAAGAATTCGAGGACTTCCAGCCTCCAAAGAGAGAGAGTTTCTCAGAAATTTTTATATCCCTTCCACTTCCTTCAATCAGTATTTATACAATGTTTGTAATGGCATTTGGTAATTGTAATTACCCTAATCAGGGTTAACTACTAACAATATTAACCAACTAACTACCTAGCAATTGGTTGGTACAGGCAGGTACTTGTAATTGGGCTAGCCCAAGGATGAAGCAGTTTTGTTATTAAAGAGGGCCCAACTTCCAACAACTCTCCCGACCCACCAACTCTTTACCAGCCCATTAATCTTCTAACCCATATGCCTGACCCGAGTGCCTGTTTTCTTGACCCAATCTTTTATTAATTCCCTGCTTGTATCACGTGCCTCCAGCCTCCTTTATCTGACCCTTGCTCAGATCAGTCCTCTCACGTCACTTACTTTTGATTACTTTTCACCTACCCCCATTAACCCTTCACTCCTCTGCCCCTTCCATAGTTCAGACCTAACTCCTCTGCCCTTTCCATTTTTCCAGACCTACCGCCGGTGATTTGAGAAGGTTGGACTGGCTGGCTGCTCGTCTTCTTGTATAAACCTTCAGCTGCTCTGAGGGCTTCCCTTTTCGTTCTGTTTGTATCTGTTCTTCTTCTTCTTCTGTTTCTTTTGATCTCGTTATGGGTTCTTCTGTTTGGATCAGTTCTTCTTCTTCTATTTCTTCAGATCTTGTTCTGGTTTCTGTAGTTTCATTATAGGAAATAACATCTATCCCTCCCCTTTGGTTAATGGATAGTATAATCCATCCAATATTCAATTTCTTCCCTTCCCCAATCATCGCAAAAGACTTGTGAAAGGAGTCAAGACCTGCCTATCATCTTAGTACTAAATCAATCCCCAACAGATGGTTCTTCGAATACTCCAGGTAATTCTATTCCTATTTTATCTTCTACTCCTATGTTTTAGTTTCACCCGAGTGTACCTTCAAATAGTATACCATCTGAGGAAAGCATTGAGGAATTCTTATTCCATGTCATAAAACAGTATGGTTACATCTCCTATTTATAGCAAAAGCTAATCTCCTATCTATGGTAACTTCTTAATTCTATCAATCAATCATAATCAATTACAATTAATTACCTAATTACATGATACTAATTACAAGAATAGACTCCTACAAATCCTCTAATCAAATTAATTTTGTCAACACCATCAGATCTTAATATTCCTGTATCTGTTAGGAAAGGAGTCCAAACATGTACCAAATATCCTATTTCTAAATATGTATCTTATCAAAAACTCTAATAACCACATAGCATTTACCTCTAAAATCCCTCACTTGTTTGTTCCAAGAAATATTCAGGAAACTCTAGATGATCCAAATTGGAAGTTAGCAGTTATGGAAGAAATGAATACTCTTAGAAAAAAGTGGCACTTGGGAGAAGATAGTGGATTTACCGGGTGATAAGAGAACGGTAGGGTGAAAATGGGTATTTACTATTAAATGGGGCTGATGGAAGTATAGAAAGGTGCAAGGCAAGACTCATGAAAAAAGGCTCTACATAGACCTATGGAATCGACTAACCATAAAAGTTTGCTCCTGTAGCCAAAATAAACTCAATGCGAGTTTTATTATCTTTGGTTGTGAATTCCAATTGAACTTTACATCAGTTAGATGTAAAAAATGCTTTCTTAAACGGAGATCTAAAAAGGAAGCTTTTTGCGCTAGGGCTTGGTGAAGATAAATTCTGTAAGTCAAAGAAGTCATTGTACATCTCAAACAATGTCCCAAAGCATGCTTTGAATGTTTTGGAAAAGCTGTGAAAAGTCATGGGTATTGCCAGCGTCAGGCCGATCATACTAAGTTTTAATAAACATTCAAGAGAAGAAAAAATTACTATCTTAATTGTTTATGCAAATGATATAATCTTGACAGGTGATGACAGTGTTGACTTGGAAGGACTCGGGTATGTTGAGGTACTTCCTTGGAATGGAGTTTGCAAAGTCCAAGGAAGTTATATTTGTCAATCAACATAAATAAAATATGTACTTGGCTTGTTAGTGAAACAGGTTTGCTTGGCAGCAAAATGGCTGAAACACCAATTGAACCCAGCTTAAAACTACAATCTGCCAAAGTAAAAGATATAGTGAACAGGGAGCAATACTAAAGGCTTGTTGAAAGGATAATTTATTTGTCTCATACATGTCCAGATATAGCTTCTGCAGTGAGTATGGTGAGTCAATTTATGCACTCACTAGATCCAGAATACTTTGATGCAGTGTACAGAATTTTAAGATACTTGAAAGGAACTCCTACAAAAGGTTTGCTATTTAAGAAACATAGACACCAACAAATTGAATTCTACATAGATGCAGATTGGGCTGGGAGTATAACCGATAGAAGATTAACATCTGGCTCTTGCACCTTTGTTAGAGGAAATTTTGTTACTTGGCGAAGCAAGAAACAAAATATGATAGCTACCGAAGTTGAATTTAGGTCAGCTGCTCATTAGATTTGTGAAGCTACGAGGATTAAACTATGGTTACAAGATTTGAAGATTTCAGACTCTTCACCTATGAAGGTATACTGCAGTAACACAGCAGCAATTTCAATTGCCCAAAATCTAGTTCTTCATGACCGAACAAAGCATGTAGAAGTGGATAAGCATTTTATCAAAGAAAGGCTTGACAATACGCTAATTTGTATGCCATATGTTTGGTTTATTTTTGTAATTGGCAAATTAGTGAACAAAACAATAATTCTAAACTTGCACTTTCAGGCATTTGACTAAAGTGTCAAATGTATAGGTTTGAAGGATTTTTAGAAAGTTTCCTAATGCTTAATGAGGATGAAAATATTTTAAGGAATGTTTCCCAATGTTCAAGGTGGTTGGAAAGTTTCCAAAAAGAGGTTGGAAAGTTTCCTAAAAAGATTTTGGAAATAGGAAAGTGTACAATCCTATGTAGGATTAGATTGCTTGAGTACTCTATAAATAGAGACTTTCTCCTACAGTTTCTACAGATAGAGAATGTAAGGAAAAAAACTGCTTACATTGATCAATGGTTCTCTTCTTCACTTAACCCAAAAACTACACAAAGTCGTGTTTGTGATCTTCAAGGGATTGAAGATTAGTCGTGTGCTAATGAGGGTGCATCGTGGATTCAAGCAAACCTTCAACACCAGGAATCGAGGAGTCGATTGGAAACTTTGTAATTGTAACTTTGTAACCCGGCTTATAAAGTGAGAGAAGTTTATCTGGTCAATCATTTAGGACTCGTAGTTTTTCCTGGTTTGGGTTTC
>JAVXUM010000013.1:17018103-17033261 GCA_035590655.1 Pouteria glomerata | reverse complement strand
AACACTGCTTCTCCTAAAATCGTCCTACCTGCCGGATACTTTGGAAGAAAGAAAGAAAAAAACAGGAGAAAAAAAAAATTCAAGTTGAAATGCGGTCCCTGTTACCAATGACAACTTTCCGGTGACGCCGTTTACCAGATCGCCTTTCTCTCCCACGCCTAACAGAATTCTTCGCCGGAGTTCTTTCAGTCATATTACCTCTGACTAAAGCTGGTTGATGATGTTGATAATGATGACTCCTCTTGGCACCAGCTGGAGGCCAGAGTTGAGGCACCACACCTTTGTGATATGCCTGTATTTCAAGAACTTAATTATCAGAGTCCGATAGTTCTAATTAATCACCAAAAAAAAAAAAAAAATTGTTGAAAACAAATCTCCACTCTCATTCAAGCAAAATGCTTACCCTTTAACTGAAGTTATCCGACATCCCAAGATGGTTATATTATTCACCTAATGCATTTTTACATGGTATTTGAAACAAGAACCATACGTCTCCTCTTCTGTTTCAAACCCATTTGGATTTTCACTTCCTTTCCTTTTCTTTTTCTTTTTTTTTTTCTTTAATGAGCAAGCAAATATTATTATCCAAAGAGTATTCGAGGATGCAACCCAGACACCACATAAAGTAAAGAAAATAAAACTATTGAAGAATTAGCAAAAGATATGATTCAATTTCCAAGGACATAAAACAATTTTTTTGCTTCAGAGGAGCAAATTATGAATCTGTATGCGTGAAGAAATGTACACCCGAACAGCACACTATAGTGAGAAAATGAAGTGACTAACTATTAGCTCTCCAGACGGTGGTAATAACCTGGTAGCAAATTTGATTCCAAGAATGGGGCCACTTCACTGCTCAAAAGGTTGATGATTAAGAGCACTCCACAAATGCTGTTTATGTTTAATAACATGTACACGTAAACATAGGTTTATATTATGGTAACAAGTAAATTATTACCTGTATAACGAAATTCCGCCTTTCACAATCCATAAACATATTCACACTCCAGTCAACTTTGGCCATTATTCTGTCTCGTACAGTCGAAAAGCTTAACTGATCCCTGGAAGTAAAGCGATCAACTTCATTGAACCATAGGCAAGTGAACAGATTTGTGATGGGAATATGTTCCTTTATAACCACACAACCTTCAGGAACATCTGCAGCGAGTCATGTATAAAAGAAAAAAAAACTCAACTTAAGAGAGAAAAATAGGAGCGTGCACATAGATTCACAAACCATGCACCTACCACTAGTTATGGGAAGCTTAGCCTCAGAATATGGTGTTAAGCCCTCCCCTTTATAAAACTCAACCTGGTTACTAATAGAGTCATTGTTGTATTTCCCTGCAGCTTTATTAGCTTCAGCTTCTTCAAACACATCAAAGCGTCTGTAGTGTCTCGAAATAGCAAAAGTGGCATTTTGGCGCCACAAGAACCTGAATAATCGAAAATTTTAAGGCATCAAACAAGACTGACGACCTACATACTGCAACCATCATTCATTTAATTTTTTATAATAAACTAATATTGCAACCACTATTCATACCAAGAATAACTTTTACCCCACGCTATATTTTAAATCGATTTGTTAACAAGCTTAAGTGTGTTTGTCCAAGCAAAATAGCTCCATAAACCTTAATTTTATAACATGGAGATGTCTTCAAATTTGAGTATATGGATATATGGTCACCTCATAAGCATTTAAATATTTTGCATAATACATTTGACTCAAGAAATTATTACTTAGGAATGTAAAGAAATAATTAAATAGGATGTAGAGGAAAATAAAGGAGATCTCTATATCTCATCCATGTGAAAAGTTGTAAAATTTCTTAGTGCAAGTTTCTTCTTCAAATGTCTTTAAAATTATTAGAATCATCAGCATTACCAAACCAAGCCAAACCAAACCAAGCTTTTTTCCCATTAGGTGAGGTCAGCTATATGGATTTGACGACGCCAATCAAATCTATTGAGGGCCGTATCATCCGTTAAATCCATGTAGGCAAAGTCATGTTTAATAATTCCTTTTCAACAACTTTTGGGTCTTCCTCTCTCTCTCCTACTCCTGACAATCTCCCTACTTTCACACCTTTTAACCGGTGCCTCCGTTAGACGTCTTTTAACATGACTAAACCATCTTAGTCAATTTTCTCTTATTTTCTCTTCAATCGGCGCTATTCCTAATTTGCCCCTAATCTCCTCATTCCTAATCCTATCTCTCATTATTACCCCGCACATCCATCTTAACATTCTCATCTCTGCAATTGCCATCTTCTGAACATGATTATGTTTTACTGCCCAACACTGCAATAACACTACTTGACCTTGATCTAAGCAAAAAGACATTATGATATTAATATTAATACTGATAAAAAAAAATACATGTACATTTAATAATTTGTAATTGAAAAAAATTGATAAATTATGCTCTTTGAAGAATGGTAGAGGTTAGAAAAATAGGATATATATTCTATGTTCATACACACATCTGTTTTGATGTTTCTGTTTTTATGCTCATGTTTGGTAATATATCCTTAGATTTATATTTTGTGGGGTAACCATAATATAAGGATACATAAAGAATACACATAGATATTGTATATGAACTTACTTAATTGGAAATATATTTCAAACCATGGACTTATTAATCTTGTAAAAATATTATAAAACTTATCTGTTATTTGCAATGCAAATTACAACTTATCCGTAATTTTCCCTTCCTTAAAATATGCTAGCTGGGAGGCATTTGATCCAAGAGCATTTTTTGGCTTTCAATAAGCCAGCTTTCCAGGCCAAAAAGCCAATAATGATGTTGCTTCTCAATCCTATTCTACCACTGAAATTGCCCATTTGTCCTAACTCATTTTCCCAAATCCCTTGCATGCCCCAATATACAACCCCTTCCAACACCATCCCCAAAAAAAAAGCCCCCAAAATCATCATCATCATTGCTCACTCTTTCCCACTCTCATACTGAGGAAAAATATAGGAAGAAATTCTTGTATTTCATATCTTCTACTGAGTTTTTACAGCTTTATATAAGGAGAGACAGGCTCCTTAGGAGGTAATAATCCTACTACAAATTAGGAAACCTATTTAACTAAGGAAATAATTAACAAGGAAAGAAATCAGCAATTATGGAGATATGATTTGTAAATCAATCTCAATCATAATTGCTGATATCAAGGAATAAACTTCAAATTTCAAATTCAAAATTCTTAGAATTCCACACTCTCCCTCAACCTGGGCTATGTATACTCAACATTCCCAACTTGGACACAAGAAAACTAAACTAGTCCTGGCTCAAAGCTTTAGTAAGAATGTCAGCAAGTTGTTGAGACGAGGGAGTGTAGTCCAGCTGAATAACTTTCTGATCAATCCTCTCTTTGATGAAGTGACGATCAATCTCAATATGTTTGGTTCTATCATGATGAATAAAATTCTTTGCAACCCTAATTGCAGCTTGATTATCACACTTAATTTTTATACGGACATTAGAGGAAACTTCTAGTTCCTCAAGGAGTCTTTTTAGCCACATTCCTTCACATATTTCGTGTGTCATAGCTCTAAATTCTGCTTTAGCACTGCTTCCAGCTACAACAGATTGCTTTTTACTCCTCCATGTCACAAGATTTCCCCAAATGTAAGTACAATAGCCTGAAGTAGACCTATCAATCAAGGATCTGCCCAATCAGCATCTAAGTAGACTTCTATCCCTCCATTATTGTCTCTTTTAAAATATAATCCTTTTCTAGGATCCTTTTTGAGGTATCTTAGGATTCTATAAACAACTTCAAGGTGCTCGGTTGTTGGATTATTCATAAACTAACTTACAGTACTGATAGGAAAGCTAATGTCTAGCCTTTTGTGAGATAAATAAATTAATTTTCCCACTAGTCGTTGATATCTTCCCTTGTCAATAGGTGTAGCTTCCTTGTTTCTATCCAATTTATTTGAAGGATCCATAGGTATGTCTACAGGTTTGCAACCAAGCATACCTGTTTCTTTGAGAAAATCAAGAGTGTATTTCCTTTGTGAGATAGAGATGCCAGTTCTCGATCTGGCTATTTCCATTCCAAGGAAGTGCTTTAGAGCACCCAAATCTTTGATCTCAAATTCCTTTGCTAGAACATTCTTTTAAGTATTTTATCTCCTCTTCATGGTCACTAATGACTATAACATCATCTACGTAGACAATCAAAATAGTGATTTTACCTTCAGCAGACTTCTTAACGAATAATGTATGATCTGATTCCCTGAGTGAATCCGAACCTTTTGACTACAATGGTGAATCTCTCAAATCAAGCCTTGGGAGACTATTTAAGGCCACAAAGAGACTTCTTTAATTTGCACACATAGTCAAAATTACTGAAATTTTCAAGTCCAAAAGGAATTTCCATATACACCTCATCTTCTAGGTCACCATTGAGCAATGCGTTCTTGACATTTAGTTGAGGCAAAGGCCAATTCAAGTTAACAGCCAAGGAAAGTAAGACTCTTACAATGTTAATCTTTGCAACTAGAGCAAAGGCTTCTTGGTAGTCAATCCCATAAGTCTGAGTGAACCCTTTTGCCACTAATTTGGCCTTATATCTGTCAATATTCCCATCTGTTGTATATTTCACATTAAAAATCCATTTACACCCCACAGGTTGATTTCCACTAGGCAGTTTAGTAAGACTCCAAGTACCATTTTTCTCAAGTGCCTGAATCTCTTCTTGGACAGCTTTCTTCAATTCAAGATGTTTTAGAGCTTCTTGTATATTTTGAGGGATAGAAATCTCATTTAGGCTAGAGGTGAAGGCTTGATAGGAAGGTGATATCCTATTATTTGTCACAAAATTAGCAATTGGGTATTGGGTTCAAGTTCTAACCCCTTTCTTTTTTGCAATAGGTAAATCAAGATCATATTCAGAGAAAGGATTAGTGTTACCTTGAGAACTTGAATCTGACTTTGAGGATAACTCT
The DNA here is from genome assembly GCA_035590655.1 of Pouteria glomerata. NCBI lineage: Eukaryota > Viridiplantae > Streptophyta > Magnoliopsida > Ericales > Sapotaceae > Pouteria > Pouteria glomerata. The sequence goes on along the minus strand of JAVXUM010000013.1, from coordinate 17,028,293 downwards.
TAGTTTTGCTGAGAAGTGACGTGTTCTATCTCTTTTGAAGGCCCATGTTTCCTTGTGTATATAATTCCTTTGAATTTCCCTTCATGTTCAATTTGAGATATGGTTTGATTGCAGTTGGGTTCAGTATTGTTTATTTCTGAGGTCTCTGGTAGAACAGGTATAACAAGTTGGGGAATGTGCCAAGTTTGATATTTTGCTTGAATAGGAATCTCCCCCGGAATATCTGACTTGGTATAAAAGGGTTGATGTTCAAAGAATGTAACATCCATGGTGTGGTAGACCTTTTAAGTGACAGAAAAATAGCACTTGTAGCCCTTTTGATGGGAAGAATAGCCAAGGAAAATGCATTTGTGGGCCTTGGGGTCAATTTTACTTCTTTGATGAGAAGGTATGTGGACAAAAGAGGTACAACCAAACACCTTTAAAGGTAAGATTGTTATGAGTTTGGATTGAGAGAAAAACTTGTTCAAGATTTGGTGAGGTGTTTGAAAATTTAGGGCTTTAGAAGGCATTCTGTTTATAAGATATGCAGCAGTAAGAACAGTCTTTCCCCATAAGTGTTTGGGAATATTGCTGGTGAACGTTATAGATCTGGCTACTTCAAGAAGATGACAATTTTTTCTCTCAGCAATACCATTTTATTGAGGGGTATTTACACAAGAAGTCTGATGTATAATCCCATTATCAAGAAGATATTGTCCAAGAATATAGTGGAAATATTCTTTCCCATTATCAGTTCTAAGGATTTGAAAGTTGGTCTGAAATTGATTTTGTATCATGGACTGAAAGTTTTGAAAATGGGCCAGCATCAGACTTATCTTTCATTAGAAAAATCCATGTTATTCTACAGTGATCATCTATAAATGAAATGAACCACCCAGCCTCAGAAATGTTATTCACCCTTGAACCCCAGATATCACTTTGTATCAAGGAAGAAGGATGAGAAGGTTTATAAGGTTGTATTGAATATGTGCCCCAAGTGTGTTTAGACAATTGACAGGTTTCACAATGGAACAAATCAGGACTTTTATTGATAAATAAATTGGGAAATAACTTTCAAGGTACATGAAACTTGGATGACCAAACCTACAATGCCATAACATAACAGCATTGTCGTCAACAAAAGAACTGGTAGCACAATGACTCCTAAGAGCTTGATCAATACCCTTGAAGAGATAGATTCCTTCACTTTCTTCAACATTGCCAATCATCTTCCTCGAAGTTAAATCCTGAAATTCACAATTGGTAGGGTAGAGTTTAACAACACAATTTAAATCTCTTGTAAGTTTGCTACTGGACAAAAGATTATAGGTCAAGCTAGAAACAAACATCATGGATTTTAGGGTAATAGAATTGGAGTTGATAATTGACCAGTACCAGTGATGGAGGATAAGGCACCATCAGCTATCCTAACTTTGTGATTTTCAGAACTCGGGTTTTAAACATAAAATAATAGAAGGCTGAAGCTCCAGGGTCAATAATCCAAGGCTAAGGTGCCACAGTTTTGGCTCTTAAAGCACTAGCATAGTTTACCTTTATGGGCGATAGTTCCTATGCTCGCAGTAGTTGGATTGGATGAGTATTGCAGAGAGTTGAACATCTTCTACAACATTTCAATCTGCTCTTTGCTAAAGGGCTTAGCTTCAGGCATGGGTTTGTCCTCTGATGCAACAGCAAATCCTCGAGTCTCCTTGTCTTGACTCGATTTGTTCGGCTTCCAATCTGTGGGTTTCCCATGAAACTTCAAGCAGGTGTCTTTAATGTGACCACGTTTGAGACAATGGTCACGCCAAGGTCTCCCTTTCCAAGCCTTGTTCTCACCAGGAGGCATCCCTTAAGCTGCAAGGGCAGAGCTATCTGCATTGGTAGAATTGTTGGTAGTACTTGATTCTCCCATCATTAGTTTCTTCCTACTTTCTTCTCTTTGAACTTCGGAGAATGCTTCTCAAATGGAAGGAAGGAAGGAGTCTCATTCCAAATATTCTTCCATGAACTTCATCTAAATTTTTGTTGAGGCCAAGTAGAAATTCTGACACTTGGTCACTTCCAGAATTTTTCTTGACCTTGTGGCATCTCCAGAACAGTACCAATCAACTTCTTCAAACACATCTAATTGTTGTCACAACGAGTAAGCGTATTATAATACTGGATAACCGAAGTATCACCTTGGCGTAGACCATGTACATTGCTCTTAATTTATAACAAGACAGCTATGTTGACAATATCAGAATAAGTCTCCGTAGCAGCATCCCCTATCTCCTTTGCTAAATCAAAGAACATGAAGTTCTGACCAATTTCATTCTCCATAGTGTTGATCAAGCATGACATCGCCATATTATTTTCAGAGTTTCATTTTCGAAAGGAGGGATCTTCCTTCGCTGGTTGTGTGGAGGTACCAGTGATGTACTCTTCCTTGCCTTTACCAAAGATGGACATCTATACAGACCTGGCCCATTGGATGTAGTTGGTGCCATTTAGTTTGTGTCTAGTGATGGGAAGAGTTAGTCTATCTGAGATACCATGGCCACTGTGATTTGTTTCATCAGAGGTAGCGTCAGAGACATTACTCTGATATGAAGTCATCCCGTATTTGACCATGTATAATGAAGATAGCTGATAATGAAGAATCGTTGACAGAGACACCAATAGCAGTGACTAGCGATTGCCGAACGACAATTGGAGCCAACAGAAGAGGATCGATTGATCATTGAGAGAATCGATGACCAACAATTGTTCCAATAGGTGAGCCCTGAGACGCCGATTGAAGATGATTGAGCGATCAGTGAAAAGTTCGACACCTAAAGAGAGTTGAGCAATCGGTGAGCGATCTATGAGCAATCGGGAAAAATCGATAGAGATGATCGGTGGTGTCAATGACAATCAAAGATTTCAGTGATGATCAGCGTGTCTGCAAAGACCAGCAACAAGAACGACGACGACTAGAACAATCAGCGAGGCTGCAACGATCAATGATGTCCAATCAACTACAACGATAGGTGATGTTTGAATGAGACTATCGAGACTGATGGCTGGATAGGACCGACAACAACGATTGTTGATGTCTGATTGAGTGGACGGGCCGGATGGGACCGATTGCTGGACAAAACTACAATTGGACGGGACTAACTCAATGAATCAAACTGGACTGACTCAATGAGTCATCTTTGAAGAGGCTAACTCGACGAGGCTGCAACGATCAATGATGTCCGATCAACTACAACGATAGGTGATGTTTGAATGAGACTATCGAGACTGATGGCTGGATAGGACCGACGACAATGATTGTTGATGTCCAATTGAGTGGACGGGTCGGATGGGACCGATTATTGGACAGAACTACAATTGGACGGGACTAACTCAATGAATCAAACTGGACTGACTCAATGAGTCATCTTTGAAGAGGCTAACTCAGCAAGTCACCTGCTCTGATACCATGAGGAAAAATATGGGAAGAAATTCTTGTATTTCATATCTTCTAATGGGTTTTTACAACTCTATATATAGGAGAGAGAGGCTCCTTAATAGGTAATAATCCTACCGCAAACTAGGAAACCTATTTAACTAAGGAAATAATTGACAAGGAAAGAAATCAGCAATTATGGAGATGATTTGTAAATCAATCTCAATCATAATTGCTGATATCAAGGAATAAAATTCAAATTTCAAATTCAAAATTCCACACATGCACAACACAATGAATCCCATTCTAGCATATAATTAATTGACATGGAGAAAGATTTGATTTAAAAACAAAACATTAACATTTGATTAAATTCCATGAAGTCATAATGGGAAAAATTAAAAATAGATAAATAAAACAAAAAAGGAAGAAACTCGTATACTTGGGAAGAACCAAGTGTGTTTTTGTTATTATTGGGGTGCATTTTTATACTTCTTTTAAGTATTATGATGTTTGCAACTGTAAACAGCAAAGTTTTGATCAATCTGTAAGCTTTCATATTTATGTCCTTTAATCACGAAGTGAGGGAGCTTTTAATTATAGCCGTTAGTGTGACCCCAACATAAAGGAGTGTTGGGTTCAATTGTTATTAGGTTGTAGGTGTGAGTTTCTTGCATATTACTGGAAAAAAATAAATAAAATAATGATTCCATTCAATGAGAAGTATAAATGGATCTGACAAAAAAGTAAGAGAAAATTGATCATGCTTCATTGACAGTATAGTTATAAGCTCACATTTTACTATATCATGGAACTACAAAACAGTACAAGATTACTGTTTCTAGTTAGAAACTTCTCATAGGACACATATATCTCATAAGCAGATTGTATATTCCATGAAGGTGGAACATACCATTTCCACTCATTGATTGTGCTTGATCCCCTGAACTTGAAATGAAGATACCCTTCAGCAAAGAAAAAAGAAAAGTAGAACAATTAGAAACATGATAATTGAAAACTAGACCAAAGAGAAGGGGAGCAGCGAAGAGAAAGAAAGAGAAAACAGACACCAAGCAGTAATCCAATCAAACCTGCTGCCGAGCTCGTTGGAGCTCCTGTTCGAGCTGTGTAAGCTTCATTCTGCTGCTCTCTAGTTGTTGAACATAAGCCTGAAAAGCAACAAAGGCACAACTCAATGCAGAACTTTTGACACAAACTGTTCAAAAACTTTCATCGTCACCACTATCGTAACTTCTGTAATTTCACCCAAGACAACCTACAGGCCGGACTCGCAACCTCCCCTGTGCCTCCTCCTCTATAAAAACAAATAAACATGCTTTCTGTATTTTCCCAAAGAACATCCTAGTGCCAGTGCTTGCAAACAGTTAAAAACAAATGCACAGAATATATATATATTAAAAAAAAAGGGTAAAAACTGAGTAGAGATGGGCAGGAACAGAGTTATATTGAAGTAGATGCTAAACTGAAGTGCAGACTGTTAACACAAGCTGAAAATGACTAAATTGAGCCATGTTCCTCTGGAATCTCCATAACACTTCACGTTCCCAGCCATCACAATCCCCAGATCCATGCAACTTTCATGCTTAGGATGATGACAGATCAAGGGCCATTCAACTCAATCATCTGTCTTCTGTGCTTCGTATCAGTTCAAACATCTAGAAGCAGCTTTTCAATCCTACCATTTGACGTAAAATACACACTGACAAATAAGTAGTGCATATGCAACCAGCTAAAAATAATGGACCTATGTTCTCCTCATTCTGGTGGTGTGGGCCAAGAGCTTTAGAGGATTAGTCCCACCTTCGGTAGGGATACCCCAAAATAACAACAACAATAATAATAGACCTATTTTCCACTTCGCCGGTCTTGCAAGTACCTTCTCTGGATAACAATCTTTTACTGATCTTCTCAATCATATGATTTCTAATTCGGAGGCCCCACAAAGTAAACTACTTTAGAAAGAAGAGCTAAGTTTATTCATTCTCATATACTGCTACTTATCCATATTTTTCTTGCTACCTTTTTCTTCTTCTTAGGGGGGAGGGGGAGGAAGAGGTGGAAGAGTTATCGGATCCTTAAAAATTTATTTTCATTTTGCAATTAGGTTGTTAAATTTCCAATTTGTGCTTATAACTACAGTAGAAATTTTCATTACAGTTTTTCAGCATGATTGAATTGGTTCGAGTTATGGTTAAGCTCATAACGGGCCCAATCATGTTCAATTCTCAAAATTTGAATCCGAAACCAAACCAATTGAAGTGTGGTACCAAATTGACCAAACCCAATAAGGAAAATCAGGTTGGTCTATGTTGAAATGTACAGCTGTAATATATCCTTTATTAGGAAGTAAATTAGCTGCATAGTTAGACAAATTAAAGACAGTGTGACTAGGCTAGAATCCCCCAAATTATGGAATTGATTAAGAGATTGATTAGCTTCTATTTCTGATAGTTAATTTCCTATTATTTTCCCGGAAGTAGCCTATAAATTGTGATGTATCAATCATTCTGTGATATGAGAAAAACATTTTATTTTCATTTTCTATTGTCAACAGTCTATGTTGCACTCACCAGTCTAATTATATTGTACAAAATGAGGGAAAAAACAATCCATAATACAAAATTGTGAATGAATTATCTTCTATGATAACTTTAAGTAAGTTTACACATTTATTTTATAGTCAGTGACTTAAAAATTGTCAGTTATGCTATGTTTATATAGAATTTCATACAAAGTATATAATATATATATAGGGGTTGAGTGCTGAGTACGTTCAAGTCCAAATGCAGTCTTGATACTCCCAATTACTAAACAAAGAACTAAACCAAAATCAAGTCAGTTGGCCCTAAGATTTTTGGAACAAAAACCTAACTGATCTTCTACTTGAATCAACCTAACTCACAAAAGACATATTTCTTTGGGCCCGATTGTTATACGGTTCTTTCATGCACCTCTAACCCAGTTATTGAAATCCCTACTTCTAGTTTAATTTTCTACAAGTTTCTTGCACTTGACTTCTAAAACAACTAGGAAAATTATCAATTCATGTGGCGACATTGTGGCAAATCGGGAATGCTCTCAGTGACACAATGTAAAGCTACAACAAGGGCAACAGGGAGGTATTTTGTGTACGGGGATTACGGGGATTATGAAGAAACTTGGAAGCTGAAATGAGGTTGGGATAGGCTATGATTGGGGCAGTCACACAAAGGAAAGATAAGGTTGATGCATGTTGCCATCTTGAACCTATGCCACAATCTCATAGAGCCCAGAGATTCAAGATAAAATTGGTTTCAACTCAAACGTACTTTTTTATCAAGCTAACAGTTAACAAAAATCACCTACAATGTCCCTCATAATGTTGTCAAATCATCAATCTAACATCCTGAAAATAGCTCCATCCCAAGATTGCAGTTCCATTTTAACCAACTGAAGACTCTTCATATACAAATCCCAGTGACCTGCAATAGTTACCATTACCCAGGAGAGTGATAACTAAGTGACATATTGAATCTAGAGGGATATAAAATAGGTATTATTCATATGTGGCATGACAACCCCAATTTCCAAGCATAAAGATGTGAGTTTAAGTCAAACTTCTGACACCCACAGATTAAGCACAGTTAACATGGATCGCTCAGCACAGAATTATATACCTTTTCCTGACTACAGCAATGGCATTTTTTTTTCAACAGCTAACAAGAGCAACAACAACTACCACCAGTCCTAGTTAGAGGTGTCAACATGCAATGTCAAGCCAATCTAATAAGCTCAGCTCATTAAAGTTGGGTATCACTCAAGCTCCAGTAAAATTCAGTAACACTAATTCAATCTGGACACTTTCAGTCTAGTTTGGTTATTTCAAATAGAAAAGATAAGGATAATTTCGTACTCATATAAAAATGAAGATTTATCATTTGAAATCGTGACAGGAAACTTCTTTTTTACAAGAAAGCACACGTGTCAAGTCACATATACATGTTGATAACTTTTTTATTCTATTAAAACTATAATTAATAAAGTGGCATGCCCGTAAATAAATTTTCTGGATGCTTAACAAGTCAATTGGGTCTCTCTGCAACTTATATTTCACATCCAAAGTAGGATATGATTGGCAGCAACTTTCCTGCTTAATCAAAGAGTTACTGTCAATATTTTGCGTAATAAAGTCTTCAAAGACATCACTTTAGCTACTTTTTTGTCAGGCTCATGAATATGCAAAAAATTGAACATAAGTGATCAAGCTTGATTCTCTATTTCACCAGCATACAATTGAAATTGAACTCAGTTTGGTATCCCTAATGAACCTTGTTCAAACAAGTATCTGGCAAGCCATACTCAAGCTGGCTCAAGCTACTAGGCACACATTACAGCCCTCAATTCCTAATATAATGGATTCTCCATACAATTGTGATGCGTTAAAAACTAATTTCTTTAACTAATATAAGGAAACACTAGTCTTAGAACAGAAATTGATGTTTATGGTTCTCTACTTTTAACTGCATAGAGCCCTGATAAGAGCAAACATAAAGATTAACAATCAAAATTTTAATTTGTTTAATATGAATATTTATAAGTTAATTCATCAAAAGTGTGATTAATCAATTTAAAAGTAAAATAATAATAACAGTAATATAGAGGAAGGAAAACATCACTACACAAATTACATATAAACTATGAATGTAAAAATTCTTTTAGAAAGTTGTACAATATAGAATGGCATTCCACAACATTTCCAGAATGCCCAACAATCCAATAAATCAAAAACCACAAAAGAAAAGGAAAAGTGAAAGAAAATAAGAACAAAATATTGACAGGAAAATAATACACATGACAACAGAACCTACTTTTTTCCTTAAACGACTCTTTCTTGCCGCTTCACGATTTTGAGCAAGCCTCCGAAGCGTCTGCAAAAAAAGTTGTTTAGCTAACAATTTGAAAAGAAAAGACAGAATCAAATCAGTTGATGCAGGTATAATAAACTCAAACAAGATAACCTTTTGATCTCTAGACTTGTCACTGCCATCTGATGCCACAATGATTTGAGAATGATCACTTTGAAACTGTATTCATGGATGTCTAATATCAGTATGACATCAATATTTCTCCAAATTCCCTAACAAATGGGTTTAAACTTTCATAAAGAAAGAAAAATGCCATATCTCAAAGTTTGAATAGAAGGAAAATATATCATATCTCAAAGTTATATAAGGAAGAAGACACTAAACTGAAGAACACATGGGCAGCCATTCAGAGAATTGCACAAAATACTCAATAGAGGGGTTCGCGAAATTACCCTCATATTCTTATCTTCGGTGTCAGCATCAGTTGAAGTATCAGTCCTAGGACTGATATCCGCCATCTTGGACTCCCCCTAATCCTTAACACAAGAGACTCTACTGCAATGTTCAACAAATCAGACCCAGTTCACTTGCAGAACAATTAAGAAAAACACAGATACATTATTTTAGATTTGACTTTGTGCAATGATAATCAAAATACCCAGAAGACGTTTATGCACCGAGAACAGGAATAAAACAAAATCAAGTTAACCTTGAGCTTAATAGGCTTAGCGATTCCTCCTATTCATTTTGATTTTGTTTCCGAGTTAGAATTTGTTGAGAACAGAAGGAGAAAATGCCCTTTGGTCGCCGGATTGAATTTGAGACAAACCCTTTAAAAGATAAAATCTTTAAGTTTAGAAGAATACATATGTATATCAATACGTATATGTGATATCAGATTATGAGATTGGGGCAAGGAGGGAAACTGAAGAAAAACTTACAGAAGATGAGGAGAGGGTAACAAGGGAGCAGAGCAAGGCATTCAGGGACGGCACTTGGTTAACATTTTGTTCAGTTCTGTTCCGTAGAAGCAGCAACTAGAACTCACCCAACCCTTCAAAATCCGTTAGTACCCACGCCTGGAAACAGAAGCGAGGAAACGCTGACTGGGAAGTTTTGTTGAGTTTGAGAGGAAGAAGAAGCTATTGAAGATCGACAAACCCAATTAAATTTTGACTTTGATATACATGTATATATGTGTGTATAGACGAATGAAATGATTGGCTGGATTATGATCCAACTTACCCACCTCCGATTGGGGGATCATTTGACCTGCTCTTTACTTTTTTACTATCGCCCACTTAACTTCTTTCTGCTGTATAAAATTACACAAGCACCCTGTTGAAAAATATAGACTACTAGCAAATATTCATGTAAAAGGTCTATTCCGTAATTTAGTTTTTAAATTTTCTTAAACTTTAAATTTATTATATAATAATTAAATTAATTAATTTTATTTATTTTTTATTTTGAGTAAAAAATTTAACTTATTTAAAAAAAAAAAATTCCATCTACTAAACAATTTAATTTTTTAATATCAAATATCTAAAATTTTGATATAAAAAATGAAAAAGTATATATTTAAAATTTTAAATTTTAAGTACATTAAAATTGAATTTTTTTCATAAAAAGTTAAATTTTTAATTTAAATGTTTAATCTTTAAAATTAATCTTTTAAAGAATATTATTTTTAATTAAAGCGCAGATAATTGTCAAATCAAAATTTTTTTATTTATTTATTTGAATTTTTTTAAATAAAAAATTTAGCTTAAAACCAAACTAAGTTTTTTCCCACTAGGTGGGGTCAGCTATATGGATTTGACGACGCCAATCAAATCTATTGAAGGTCATATCCTCCGTTAAATCCATGTAGGCAAGGTCATGTTTAATAATTCCTTTCCAACAGCTTTTGGGTCTTCCTCTCT
>JAVXUM010000013.1:16988219-16998300 GCA_035590655.1 Pouteria glomerata | reverse complement strand
AATTTCAGCAAGAGAGTCTCCATTGTAAGAGGAGGGATGATCTATTAGATTGAGTATTCTTAAGGGGGAGAACAGAAGTATACTCCTAATAGTGTTGATGATGATTTTGGAGTGTAAACCATATCAACATAGAGGTTAATCATGTAATCTCTCGTTTGTTTCTTGGCAAATTGTGTGTATCAATGCTACTATAATTATTGAGTAAAAGTGCACACTTTAAAAAAATAAAAATTCTATTTAAGCAAATTTTTATATAAAATTTTATACAAATGACATTAATATTTACACTCTCACTCTCACACCGTACTCTCAAAAATGAATTTTACACTCTAGGGTTCTCACACCTTTTCGCTTGCTACAAACAAATCCCAAATTGGCCTATTTATATTAGTCATAGGATGGTGATAGAATAATTTAGAAATATCCATAAATCTTGAAATTTTTAAGAAAATATTTATGAAAAATTCTAGCTAACTAATTTAACTAACTTAATTAAGAAGCCAACTTATGAGAAGATTATGAAAAATTTTAGAACTGTAAGGACATAGATAATTTTGAAAAGTTAAGAATGATTCTTAACTAAGTGGAAGTTTGACAGTTGCAAAAAATTGTAACTTTTGATAGTTTTTTGTGTTTTTTTATGAGTTATAATTTTTAAATGTGTTTGGTGACTAAAAATGTAATTTTTAATATTTTTTATAATTTTTAGGTGTTTGATAAAATTGTTACTGTAGTAGAGTAAAAAAAAAATTAACTTTTGTGTATTTGGTAAATTATTTTACTGTAGCAAAGAAGAAAAGGGAAAAAATGGGACTCGCTGTCATATTAAATTACTGTAATGGAATAGAAAAGTAAGAAAAATTATATTTTTACCAAACGCCCAATTACTGTAATAGTGGTAACTTTTGATAATTTTTTATGATTTTTTATTTTTCTCCAGACGCCCTCTAAGCAATACTACTAATAGAGCTAAGCAACATTGGATCTCCCTTTGAAATTATCGAGGTACCAAATAATTAGGTCCTCGCAAGTATGAACATTGCACTGGAGACCACACTAAGAGGGTGTTTGGTATGATAAAAAATGAGATAAAATGAAATAAATTGTGGATTCGTAATGCGTACAGTGAGATAAGTTTTAAAGATTTTCAGAATTTTTCAGAATTTTACTTGAACCCAAACACCTCCTAACTGGGGAATGCCAAATTATGTAGGCAAATTAGGCAAGAGACGAGAGATGGGTGAGAGTCTATTTTGAGTTGTCAACCTGTTCCTAACAAGAGGGATAGGGTTCAGAGCTTCTCTCTCCAAATTCTAGGGAGAGAAAGGTCTGTCTTGGGCATTAGTAGTTTAGACTGCCTTAGGACCGATAAAAAATTAGTAAAAAATGATAAAAATTATAATATTATAATTCATGCAATGAGATAAAAAGTTAATAACTTTTAAAAATTTTAAAATTTTTTGACAAAATTTAGAACTCTAAACGGTAATCTCTTGGCGCATCCTCTTCCTAACCTTTTGATCTTAATTCCCATTTCAATCATATTCAAGGGATGATTGCTTTTTTACTCTACGTAATTAAGTTAAAATCACTTATATTTCTTAAACTTTAAAAACCTACATTTGTATTTCTTATATTTTGAATTAAACTAAAGTTGTAAACGGTATTAAATTTTCAATTGAGAAAATAAAAATATTCATTAAAAATCAAATAAAATCAAGAGTATAAATATAAGTAATATAAAATATAAAGAATATAAATGTAATTTTTAAACTTACTTAGAATAAAAACCGTTATGTTTAACGGATTTCTTAATGTTTTCACTTTGATCTAAAGTACAAAACTATATTTTTAAAATTCAGGAATATAAATGATTTTCACTTTAAGTATAGGAGATAAAAAGGCAATTATCTCGTATTCAAAGAAAGAACTACTAAGCGTGATCTGTAATGGGTTTATCAACCGCCAGGCCTATTAACTTATAAAGTTTCCATATCTGGCAATAAGTATGCTGATGTTTGTCCTCCGGATAGACATCGACCCACAAGCTTCTAAACTTTTTGGGTAGAGTTTGAGAAAATTTTATTGAGTTGGGAATGAAAATATTGCCTTGGGTTTGCTAGCCTAAAGGTATAATATTTATAAAATATTGTAAAAATTAACAAATATATATACAAGCAATATTAGGTTTTAAAATTTAGAATTAATTTACAAATTCAGTGGGCTTAAATTGATGGGCTTGGTATATATTTAAAAATTAGTATAGGATTTAGCTTGAGATAATGTCATGTATCCTCCTACTTTGATTTTTGGGATTGTTTAGTTGGAATAATTATATCCTTTTTATTATTTATTATAACAATTAATCTCTATTTAAAAATAAAATAATAACAATAATAAATAAATAAAAGAACCTATTCATAAAATAACAGTTGAGTGCACGAGATTATCACCCATGCAAGATCTCACAAGGGGCAAAAATTTTGAAGGCAGAAAAACTAGGACGGTTTGGTTAGCTATAAAATGCTAAAAAATTCTCAAAAATTCTAAAATTCTTTACTATTTTTTATACGTTCACACCTATTACAACCCTATAAAAAATTGCATAACTTAAATTTGATTAATAGAATAGCTGTAATTTTTTTTTTAATATAACCACCGTCATCCAAACTACCAAACAAGACTCATGGTCAATATTTTTTAAAGAGATTTCAAAACCATTCCAATGGACTTATCTGTAAAAATCAATATCTTTCACTATTCATTTCTGAAAAATGTGATTTGCCATCAAACGTTTTAATCACTCAAATCACGTTTTTTATTATTTTTTTGGTTTTTCGTTGCACCAAGCACCTCATAAATTGACTTGTTCTTGTTTGCTCCTGAATTGGAAAAGTTAAAAGTATAAATAGATATTTACATTAAAAAATATATTTGATTAATATAAACATAAAATTAATTTTAGTTTTCTCCCATTTTTGTCAGATGCGGACATAATATTATTTTGTTTCAACTTTCATGAAAAAAAAAAAAAAAAACTCTCAATTGAACCAACTGTGAGGTTTTGAGCCACTTCTCGTTGGCAGTAAACAAACATACTCAAATGACCTAATGAGCCAAAACCCCAGATGCTACGCAGGCTTTAAAAGATCCCCCAACAAGCATATAGAGATCACCGTCCCTTCTTTCTATGAAGAGGGGAGGGTGACATATCAAAGTATGTCAATTGACATTATGATTAAAACTGTTAAATTAAAATTTAACTAATCAAATGCATTAGTATTCTTTTAATCCCCACAATGCGTAAATTCAATCATCCTTAACCACAAGTCACAAAGTTAACATAGATCCCCCAAATCTTATGTCTCTGAAATCCTCTTTCAATAGTTGAATGACAGTCATAACATGCTGTTAGAATTAAATTACTACCGTTTCTAAAACTAACAATATCGTGTCTAAAATTGAAAATAAAGAAGTAATACAAATTAATTAAAGAAAAAATCTAAATACGACAAACACAAAACCATTGACCCAAAATCGACACATTTTGACAAACAAATTGAACTCTACTTCGAAATAAAAAAATAAAAAGTAGAAAAACGTAAATATTAAAAAATGTTCTGTGAAATTTAAAATAATTGAACAAATAAACGATCATACACCCAAACGTAACACGTCTACCCAAATTGTCGTTTTGGTCGTCATGTAATAAGAATATAGAGATCACCTCCCTGTAGTTGACCATCAGCCAACTTATGCAAAATGATGATATCATAATATGCGTCGCCAACTCTATACCAAAGTAATAGATGACAAGCCACGAAAGGTTAAAACAAGCTGAACCCAAAAACCCAAAAAAAAAAAAAACAAAACAAAACAAAATAAGGCAGAAATTAAATAACTATCAGAATTTTTTTTTTTTAAATAATAAGATTGAGCATCATAATCAACACAGCAGCAGAATAAGAACCAACATCTGACATCAAATCCAAGCACAATTTCTTGTCTTTCTTTCTCTCGTTTCTTCATCTTATTGTTTTCACTTTCTTCCCTCACTCTACAGAGAAGGAAAAGAAACAAACTGTCTGGGTAAACTAAACAGATCTCTCTCCTCGAAAGGAGAAGCCCAGTCATGAGAAACGCCACCTGGCAGCATCTCAGAAGCCACTCCGCCCTCTTGCAATCCTACAAGCGGAACCCTGGTCGCATTCGCCAAAGCCGGTCGCCTCGCAGTCCTACCACCCATTCCAGAAGCATACGCATCGTACATGTGAGCGTTGCCTTGCATAAAAGGAGCAGTCATCCCGGGCCACATTCCACTTGATCTCGAGTTAGATGAACCCCGATCCAAACTCCAGTCAATGCTTGTATAATCTAACTGCAGCATCGAGCTGCTGGCGTTCCAGTCTACAGGAGAAGGCGACCCAGATGAGCCATTTAAGCCCATCCCAGAGAAAAGTCCAAGAGAAGACGCAGCCGCTACCGTTGGTGACATACCAATTCTATTCCATAAGCCATTTCCCCGGCTTGCTCCTGGTGAATCTACTGGGCCACTGCTGGGCACAACTTGAGGTTGATAGTGATGTTGATTGTACAACTGATTCAAGCTTAAACTATCAGGATTAACATTTCTTGTACTAGGAGGAATTTGCGCTGACAACCCACTAGGCTTCACTTCTGCACCAATTGGATACCAACCAGAGGCAGTCCCGGGAGGAGATGAACTTGCACTTGTGCTTGGGGCCTGCCTTGCGTTCCCAGACTGGGGTCGCTGCATCACTACAACTGGTTCCTTGACCGAACTGAGCTGAAGATTCTTCAACTCACTTCCAAATGCCACAAATGGGGTTTCCATCTTCGCTGGTGGGGCCGCCTGCAAAGGTGATGCCAAAGAATAGGAAACAGAAGGATTAGATGCCTCACTTGGCCACCTTTTTTCTACAGACAGTGCAGTCGGTTGTGGTTTCTCCCACTCCAACTTGGCTTGAACTTTCCTCAAAGCCTGAACATTTTTACTCCCTGATTCAACAGGTAACCCAACTGTAGCTGCTGTTTTTGTGTGACCGAAATCTTTTTCATCCCTCCACTGTTGCACGCTAGTAGGCGCATTAGGCTTTGGTTGAGCCCTTGCTGAATTCTGACTAGCGTAAACCGAAATCTTGTCATTGCCGAGAGCTGGTGGATCAACTATTTCTTCTGGTTTTGGCGGAATAGAGGGTGGGTCTTGCTTCTGTACTCTCAAGGTTTCTTCTGCCTCCTCAAGATCACCTTCACAGGCAACGATGGCTCTTTCAACCTCCTGCTTCGAGCACTTGTACCTAATCTCCATGTCTGAAATACGAGCCAGCTCCTCTGATATGTCAATTTTAAGATTACCCCCATCAAGGTTATGCTCCTTGTGGCTATCTGCTTCCTCACCCCCTTCAAATAGCCATGCTACTGATTCTTCTATCTTGCCCTCGTTCAAAATAAGAGCCAATGTTGCCCTTTCAGAAGAAAATCCCATTGCAACAAGCTGCTGGGAAAGTGCTTCCAGCTTTCTTGACATGAGAAAACCACTGCATCGTTCATGCAACTCCTGGGCTCGCTTCTCTTTTTGACGCTGATGCTTCCTCTCATTTTTTTGACGGATTTTTTCTCGTTTGTCATGGTCAACTCCTGGTGTTGCCTCCTGACGAAGAGGATGAGACGTTCTCTCTTTGTGATCTTCTGATTCACCAGACCAGCTACCGTTGTTGGACACATTATCATACTCCATCCCAGTTCCAACAGAGTTCCCATATTGGTCGTCTGTCTCATCTATATTCCGGGAACTGCCACTTACATGAAGAGGTGAAGCAGAAGGCAATGGTGCTGTCTCGAGTGTGTGGAATTTTCCCAAAAATGGATTGTATCCGCCAACTGGCATACCACTAGCTGCACAAGCATATCCAGCAGGCTTGGAAAAAACTTTCTGAGGCTCCTTGCCAGCCTTCTTGTCCTTGGGCTTCAATTTGGATGCTGAAGACATCTCTTCGATATCTACTAACAATCTGCAATGTTCAAAATTGTGTTATTTCTCAGTCTGACAAATAGCACATACAAGTTCAAGAAAACAAATACTCAGTTCTTCACCACTTGGACCCTGCTATGATCATAAATGGGGCAACAAACAAAAAAAACCATTCCTCTTAGCAATAGAGAAAGGTGTCATCTATGTCAACCACTCTGAACAGGTAAACAGATTGTTACATTTCATGAACATGAAATCCACAAGAATACAGACTGGATCCATTAATGAACATGAGACATGAGACATATTGCAACCATAAATGCTCTGATAAAACAATGGAGGTGTTTGGTATGATAAAAAAAATGAGATAAAATGAGAAAAGTTGTGAGTTCATAATTCGTGCAGTGAGATAAATTTTTAGAAATTTTCAGAGTTTTTCAGCAAAGTTCATCGCGCTAAACACCCCTAATATGAGTAGTACTCAATATAAAATGTTCATACAAACCACAGAACTAATATCTATGAATCTACAAAAAAGAACAGAAAAATCCAGCTCAAAAACTAGGGAAAATGAAGGAAAATTGGAACCAGAAACCAAAAAAATATTGTTTCTTTCCTTTAGATATTATTAATCCCAGACGTGGGTGCACGTGATGAGTATATCACCTATTTGTGAAATTTTAAAGGTCATGACATATGAACGTAAACTTAAATTCTATTTACAAAATTGAAAGGCAAAATTACTGATTAGGTAGGTTATTTTTAGAACTTATTTTACAAAAAATTTGAAATAGTAAGTGGTTGAAGGGTATTGTAAAAAACCCATAAGCTTCACTATGCCTCAGCAAATTTGAGGAGGCCCACCAAATACTCTCCTGTTACCCTATCTATTATCTACTATTTTATATAAGCTATTATGTAAGGCACCTTTCCATAGGCGAGACTTCTTTTATTTTCCATTAATACCCTACCACCCACTAGACAGAGATCTTGTGAGGCAAAATGGAAACACAATATTAAAGAATTGTTTTATACTATTAGGATTTTATTTTAGGGAAGATTTTATTTTAGGATTTATCTTGAATAGGATTCTATTAGAAATTTTATAGAATTCGATTGAAAGATCTTTATCTTTAATTTGATTTATCTTAGGGATCTGATTTATCTTAGAATAATGATAGGATTTGGTTAGCTTATATGAAGCTTTAATTGTATTGGACTAGCAAGCTTTGAATTGAAAAAATACTGAATTGCATTTTTGCCATTTTTCTTCCTTCTTTACTAATCTTCTTTCTTCTTGTTCCACCTTCTCTCTTTCTCTTCTTCTCCTAACATGATTTGTTACTTTTCTTTGCTTTAATCTTGTTAGTCCAGCATCAAATTTGCCATTAGAACAAATCGATCCATAACTATTATCGTTCAAATCCAAAAGACAAACTTTGATAATTCTTAATTCAAAATACCCTAGCTGCAGCTTCACCTCAAACGAAATCATGCAGCAACTATCAGTGGTCAACCTCGTTGATTGAACCTACAGGTGACCAACCCAAAGCCATTATAGCCGCCAATGAACACACCAGGACCAATCAACATCATCGCCAACCTCAGGCGATCAATCCAAGCCCCACCACAGGCACCAACAAACCAACAGACCCCATATGACACCCTCGCACACCACCACCGATCCTCCACCACTACCAATCAACACCATCGAAGCCATCACCTTATGCAAGACAGCTTCCCACTTGCCGACACTCACCACCCGCTGGTTGACAAGTAGATCAAACTCGTAGCAGTTCCAAATCGCAAGTGCAAGCACATGATTTCTTTATCTGATCACTGCCAATAACCACAACACTCACCTCCCTATGGTGAGTTTGTCAATTCCTTTTCCAGTGACTTTGGTCTCCGGTGACACTACAGTGAGTTTTCTAGACATGGCAAAACACTCCAATGTTGTTTTGACAAGTCTAGGACACTTTCAAATAAGAAGATGAATCAACATATTTCTTCAATACTGGAGGTACAAAATCAACTAATGGCTACTCAAATTGAAATGAGTTTTACGCAAAAGAAACAACAAAGCATGAATATTAGGTTAGATAATATTGAAACATCCTGTCATTCATTGAATAAGTCCCACACTTGGAACCGCCGTAACTGGAGGACTGATAGCCAAAATAACCACCATTTTGCAATCCACACTCCCTTCTTCAAGCCTAAATGTTTATTAGACCCTCAACTTTAAAGTGCCCCACTAGTGAATAATAAAATCAAGGGGACCCATATGGAAGCATTACAGTGTTTCAAGGCAAAAGGATTTGATCATATGTCAACCAATTATTCAACCAAAGCTTCCAACATTGAGGACCAAGTAACAAAACTTGATGAGAATGGCCTAGAAGTTATGGTTTATGAACCTAACCTTGAGGACTTTGAAGATGACTTTGGTAATTTAATTGATGACGTCTTGTATCATCACATCACCTACTGAGGCTGTCAAGGTCAATATGATGGTAAGTGATGAGGATCATCTTGAAAAGTAGACTTCTAAACCTATCTCTAAAAAGCTTTCTTCTTTGGATGATTTCAGAAGTAGCATCACCGCCATCCACGATTGGGTCATGTTATATCCTCAGTTGAAATTTGTGCTTCATCCTTATAGTTTCATTTGAGATTTCATCCATCCTACTGAAGTGACCTATTCAACAGTTTAATCCAGTTTTGTTGGCTTTCTTTCAGACTCAACAAGATCTCTAGCCAAAATTGAGATTCTTCCACCTCGGAAGCGTTAGTAAGAACGCCAGGTTCCCACCGTCCCTTACGCGAGTGCATAAGTTCTAGGAGCAACTTGAACAACCACTTTGTTCGTAGCCCAGCAACTGAAAATAGAACGCAAGATTTCAAATCATCGGAGTCAAATTTCTCTCAACCAAGGAGAATGATGTAAAATGGAAACAGAATATTAAAGAATTATTTTATATGATTAGAATTTTATTTTAGGGAAGATTTTATTTTTAATAGGATTCTATTAAAGATTTTATAGAATTTGATTGAGAAATGTATACCTTTAATTGGATTTTCTTAGGGATGTTATTTATCTTAGAATAATGATACAATTGGTTAGCCTATATAAAGGCTTTCATTGTATTGGATTAGCAGACTTTGAATTAAGAAAATATTGAATCACATTGTTGCTATTGTTCTTCCCTATTTTCTAATCTTCTTTCTTCTTGTTCTACCTTCTCTCTTTCTCTTCATCTCTTAGCTTGATTCCATACTTTTCTTTACTTTAATCTTGTTTGTCCCACATCATATTCCTTCTATTTCACATGGTAAATTGCACATTTAATCAACTTATAAGCAAATTAATAGAAGGTAACAACTTCAAACATGCATTTCACAACGCGAGAGAGAGAGAGAGAGAGAAAGAGAGTAAACATGGAAACCTCTTTCCACATGGGAGCAAGGCTACAAAAATCCAACCCTCCCAAAATCCCACATTGGTGGCAGCATCTGTATCTAATGAATCCCTCAACTCCTCCATCCAAAAACCCAAAACCCCTTAATTTCCATCCACCACCCTACCAATATGCATCTTTGCATTAACACCCCCCAAATCTGAAGGTCAACATGCAACACACTTTTCACATGTTTAGTTTTTACTTTTATATTCAACAAAAGAACAACTCAAACATCCAGGCTAACCCCAAATTTGGCAAAGTCTTTCCTTTGGTGGGATTTTTTTATATTTCATAAATACCCCTTAACCACCCCCTATACAACAAATTATTATAGCAGTAAATTGCACATTGAATCAGCTTATAAACATATACATGAAAGGTAATTTTCATCCACCACTTTACCAATATGCACCTTTGCATTAACACCTTCCAAATCTAAAGGTCAAGCATGTAACACACTTTTCACATGTTTAGTTTTTACTTTTATTTTTAACAATAGTACAGCTCAAACATCGAGGGTAGCCCCAACTTTGGCGAACTCTTTCCTTTAGTGGAATTTTTTTATTTTCCATAAATACCCCTCAACCACCCTCCAGACAACAAATTACTATAGTGGCAAATTCCA
>JAVXUM010000013.1:16938149-16950141 GCA_035590655.1 Pouteria glomerata | reverse complement strand
CACTAATATTATTTATTTTTTATCATTTTGTTTCATTCAATATAGCTTTCATGTGTGTTTGAAATGAGAATTTCGTAAGGAAAATAAAATATGAAAGAAAGATGGAAAAAAAAGAATAAAACATAAAATTTCAAATATATATTATTTAAATAGATCAAAAAATATAATAAAATAAAAGATCTTTAATTTTCTAAATTTTATTTGCTTTTCTTCTATTTCATTTATTTTTTCTTGTCTATTTTATCTCAATTCAAATAAAAAAATTTAAATTTTTATATATTATTTTCTATTTCCTTAATATCCTTGATCCAAACACATGTTAAAATAACTTATTTGAAATGGTGGAGAAATCGCAATCCACACAATAATTCATGCTAACAAATTGAAGTAGTTGATTGGAATTCCACCTCACAATGAAGTGAAATGTGAATTTTAATTTGAATCACAAAACTAATAATGTAAATATTTTAGTGGGGCCCAAAACCATGGTATCCAACTCATCCATGTGTTTTTATTTTATTTTATTTTGTTGTATTGTAAGGAGAAGAAAAATTTAGCAGCTGCTCTATGGACAAGAATTATTGCAAAAGGACTATTACTAATAACGTATTTTGATAATTTGTTTTCACTTTATCTAAAAATATATTTTAATACATTATTATTAAATTTTTTTTTTCTTATTTTAGTTTTGCCTTAAAACAAAATATGAAAATAAGTTTTTTCTTTTACCTAAAAACACAATATCAAAATGTATTTTCTCTTAAAAAATGGTCCGAAAACCCAATATGAAAATGTACACACATATCATCGAAAGGTTCTCATTCATACCAGTTATTCTAACTTCAATCGAGAAAGGAACCTTGAAAAAGTCTTTTAAAACTTTATATCCATCAGAGCGGTAGGCATGGAAAATAGTCTTAGGGTGAGACAGTAAATGAATCAATATCTCAATATCATACAATTTTTTCTATTTAAATTGGTAAAGAATGGTGAAATCCATTTGAACTATCTTATCAATAATAAGAAGTGAGCAAAGCATCAATGGCAGCAGTGCACACACGGAACAGGCACAAAGAAAAATTATGTGGACCACTCATTTTCATAATATGTTTTCAATCCAAGATTTCTTGCACAAAAAATATATTTTGATATTGTTTTTTTGGCTATAGAGAAAATGCATTTCCATATTACTTTTTAAGGTAAGATTGAAATAGGAAGAAAATATATTTTAATAATGCGTTTTTATAACTGTGGTATTTGGATAGCAAAAAAGTATAACTGAAGTAAAAAAATTTGATGTAAAAGTGATATGTGATGAAATTTAATTGAAACATTCTAAAACTTATTTATTTTTTATCTCACTGCATAAATTTCGAACTCATAATTTATCTTATTTTATTTCACTTTTTATTATTCCTAACACACCCTATAATGAATTATTTTATTTAAATATTTTATTAATAAATAGTGTAATTAAATTAAATTTATTTAATTATTAGAATTTTATATATATATATGAAATATATTTTATGAAATTATAGAGAATTCTAAAATGGTTAGAACCTTTCTTTAGAAATTTACCATGCAAACATATTACATATTCTTGTGGAAGGTTTTGGAACATCAACATACACATTGGGTCAATTAGATCTCCACCTCTATTGAGGAGATGGAGGCTATAAACAAATGTCACCTCCTCAATTGTAAGTGTTTAATTTTGAGTTTTTTAATAAATAATAAAATAAAATAAAATAATATAATTTAATTCAATTAATATTAAATATATTTTACTGAATTATTTTTAAAAAATATGATAATTAAATTATTATGAAATATATTTTGTTCAATTAGTTTTAATAAATAAAATAATTAATTATAATTAATATATTTACTAAATTAAATGATATATTATTTATATTTTATTCAATTATTTTAATAAATAATATAATTTTATAATAATTTAATATATTTTATATTTATTGAATTAAATAATTTTTAATAAAATAAAATAATTTAATTAATTATATCAATTAAATTAAATTAAATTAATGTAAAATATATTTTATTAAATTCAACTATTTTTTAAAATTATGAAAACTAAGTATTTTTAAAATTTAAAAATTAATAATCTTAAACAAAATTATATTTACAAATACAATTTAAGCTTTCATTTTAAGAAAAAAGGACAATAAATAACAAAAAACTAAAAAATATAAATTGCAAATATAAGAAAAAAATGATAAATTTACTAAATAGGCCTAATTATTCATCTTTTTTTCTTTCTGAAAATGGTTATAACTACCCTCTTATATTTTTATTTTCTTTTAAACCATAAAGTACAGAGATATAAAATTAACAAAAAATTTTTTTACTCTTCTTAAATATATAAAAAATAAGATTTTTAATAATTAGTTAAAAAAATTTAATTTTTTTGATTCCCAAGCTCGCCTTAAATTTTCTTGGCGTACGAGAAATTTATATTGTAAAAAAAAAAAAGGTGCCCCGGATTTGTTTGGGGAGAATGAACCGGATTGGATAATGGACCACAGGTCCGGAACTTCGTAAAGGGGCGGAGGACGGGAGGAGATAGGTTCCGGCTGGTTTCGCTTCGGTCAAAGGGAAGAAAAAACGCAAAACGATGAGAGAGGGATAAAAGCAAAGTCGGCGTTAGGTTCTATGCTACTGAAAATTCGCCGATTTTTCTCTCTCTCCATCTTATTCAGTCAATTCACCATCGTAGGAAGTCAATATGATTTCTATTGTTCATTTCAATTATTCGTGAGGTCGTGTATGTTTGTTGTGATTAGGGTTTTGGTTATGATAGTGATTGTTGAATTTAGCTTTTGTATTAACAATTCCATATTTGCTTGCAATTCCATTAATTGGGGATGATTTTGATCATTTCGTTTAGATCGATCGTTGTTTAGAGTCAGGCTACTTGGATGGGGTCTGGTTGTTGATTAGCTGTTGTATAATCCAGATTTTAAATTCTGGTATCAGAGATGGATTTGGCATCTAGTTGCAAGGTATTTCAGTTTTCCACTTTCATTCATTCAACCGCATTTTTTGGGTTTGGAATTGTGTACGAGACTATTCTAAGTTATTCCAAATTGGCTGCTGGTCTGTTTAGTGGTATTTTAACTTCCACAAAAGATCAGTGCTTCGTAGCTTAAATTATGCGATTACTATGAACTGGTTCAATCGTGCAAAGTTCACTTTTTTTTTTTTAAAGGCTCCGTTTGGTTTATAAATGTCTGAAAATCTCTTAAAATTTTTAAAAATTATTTACTTTTTATCTCACTGATTTATTTCACTTTATCTCATTTTTTCTTACTCCAAGCACACTCTAAATATCAAAGTAGTTGATCATGTTGGGGCATGGCAATTTTTTATGAAAAACAATTCCTTTAGTATTCATCAGTGTTGGTAAGTACATCTAATATCTTATGGCCTTTGGAAATGTGCATTCTCAATTATAAGAGTGATTGTAATCCAAGAGCAGG
Source organism: Pouteria glomerata (assembly GCA_035590655.1). Classification (NCBI taxonomy): domain Eukaryota; kingdom Viridiplantae; phylum Streptophyta; class Magnoliopsida; order Ericales; family Sapotaceae; genus Pouteria; species Pouteria glomerata. The sequence goes on along the minus strand of JAVXUM010000013.1, from coordinate 16,946,638 downwards.
TTTACAAATGGAAGTAAGGCACTAAGGCTGCTAACAAGCAAACAACTGGTTGTCTAAGGTCTAGAAATGGTAGAAGTGTTCAATTGTAATTTAAGTACATGTTCCAAAGGGGAAAAGTTTGATTTGAGTTTTTTTCTGGCATGGAAAATCAAGGTTTTGCAACTGCAATTATGGAGCAGTTACATTTGCAGTGTTAATGATCCAAGGGTTTGGATTGGTGGAAATGTGGAGGTGGTTGAAGGTTTTTATTGTGTTCTTAACTTTTTACATGTGTGCATAAAGAGGAAACGGGAAAAAAGACAATTTTGAACTTGAGTCAAATTGTCAATACACTATATGCTTGTGCATATAGACTATTTTGTAAATTAATGAAGTGAAATTTAGCTTGAAGCAAGTAAAGGATAGAGACAAACTGTAGGATACTTATAAACTAGTAATCAAAGAAGAACCTAAATTACCTTATAAATTAGTCATCAAAGAAGAACCTAAATTACCTTTATCTAAAATATCAACAGAATACTGCTTGTTATGATTATTTCCTTCTCAAAAGAAGTTAGGATTTAAACCCAAAAAATATGAAATTAGTCTATTGAAATTGAAATAACTATTGATAAATGAATTATTCCATGTCTCCTAACTTTATATGTTGATGTATTGATTGTTTTTACGTCTATAAATCTGAGCTTATGCCACATGAATAGATTACATTTTGAGGTCCATTGGGAATGCCGACTTATGTAGATAACATATCCTGCACAATTCGGTTGTCTAGCCCTTAATCTAAAATATCAACAGAATGCTGCTTGTTATGATTTTTTCCTTCTTGAAAGAAGTTAGGATTTAAACCAAAAAAATATGAAATTAGTCTATTGAAATTGAAATATCTATTAATAAATGAATTCTTCCATGTCTCCTAGCTTTATATGTTGTTATATTGATTGTTTTTACGTCTATAAATCTGAGCTGATGTCACATGAATAGATTACGCTTCGAGGTCCATTGGGAATGCCAACTTACCCAGATAACATATCCTGCACAATTGGGTTGTCTAGCTTCCAGTTGGGTGGGACAGGTCTAAGCAATGATGTTGTCAATGAGTTTAAAGTACATGTGGCACTTTTTCAGCTGCCATACCAATACCTAGATTTTAGGGTAATTACTTGAGAATCTATAGTTGGAGCTTGTTATCTTACTAGTTAGGCTCAAATTTATGCAATTGATAGGGAAATTGTTTGATCCATCGTCTGCCTTCTTTTCTTGTTGATTCCATTTTGCTCTCTTGGTTGCAGTATGTTACCTCAGTTTCCAATTTATTATTGTCAATGGTCTCATGGTGGTTAACTTTTGTGTTATTGTCATGTGATGATTATTTTATGCTTTTTGGTTATAATAATAATGTTTTTGTGACGAGTTCTCTTCCCTTTCATAGGACAAATTGGCATATTTTAGAATAAAGGAACTCAAAGATGTGCTCACTCAACTGGGTCTTTCGAAGCAGGGAAAGAAGCAGGTTTGATATCTGGATTTCTGGTTGTTTATGTTGCTTGTGTTATTATTAACTTGGACAGAATGGCCGAAGACCTGTTGTCAATGTCTTGTGAACTTCTAGCGGTACTGGCTGGAAGCTTGATCATGGCAATTGTCTTAGGCCTTGCTTTGATAATGGGCACGATGTTTTGTGCTTGTCTTCTGTTTTTTTCTCTTTTAAGTTAATTAAAAGTTCCACCTCCCTGTCAATGGGTTAGCATTTTCTTTTTGCTTCATTCAGTTGATTAAAACTGCTCTGCTCCTTTTTTTGTGGGTTCCCATGAGGCAAACTGACAGATAATTTTATTGTTTGACTAGAGAAGTTTGCTTTTGGCTGGTGTTATATGCTTGATCATCTGAAGCTTTGTTGTTTTCTTTGTCGTATATCTTATTTTCATTGTGAAATTGATTACCGTAAGAATTCTTTTTGGTTTTAAGTTGGATTATAACAAAAGCATATTATGTCTGATCTGTTTATAAATGATTCTGTAGGATCTTGTAGACCGGATATTAGCCATTCTCTCCGATGAACGAGGTAACTGGTTCTGTTCTTTTCGTTTTTCTTCTCTCCTTAATCAGATATGATAAATTATTGTTACAAGTCCTTCATAGGTAATTTATTATTTATATTTCTTTATATTGTAAGTCCTGGTAAATTGAATAGATGTTGAGCTTCTTTGTTGGGATCAACTCGTTGTTACTTCTCAGCTCCAAATCAAGCGGAGCTGTTGCTGATATATGATAATTTTGCAACTGGTTTTTTTGATATTGTTGTTTCTCATTTGTTCTGTCAAATTTTTCCATCTTTGGAACGTAGTAGTGGCCTTGTAAAAGTGCTTTAAAGTTTTATGTTTCATGTTTGTAATTTTTATGAACAGAGCCATTTTTTGTTTTGGAATCTTTAACTCTACTACAATATTTTCAATTAAATCAAAGTATTTACATTTGTGCTCCATTTGGATGGAGGACAGGGGAAGTATGAATTATGAGAGAAAGTGGAGGGATGAGAAGGGGGAAGGGAAGGGTATTTATCCTTTTGTTCGCTTCAACAATAATTAATAAGGGAACAGGGGGTATTTTTGCTTCTTCTTGTTTGTATAGTCAGTAATTTACAGCAGGAACAAAGGCGTAGATGAAGTCGATAATTATCTCATTATGATTTTACTTTTTGTGGGATTATTATTTACAAAGAGTTTGAAAATAAGCACTCTATGTTACTTCCTTGTTTGTTTCCCCCCACTTTTAGATACAAATAGTAGTGTTCAAATTATGGTCTCTCTACCCATAGAAACCCATCATGCACTTTCTTTCCTGCACCTAAAAACAATCGAAACAAGGTAAATATTGATTATTGACCCTTCTGATCCATATTCTTCCCTTCCCATTGAAACCCATTAATTCAAACATACTATAATACAAGCTGTGAGATGGGAAGCAGTCTAATCTGTATATTGTCATTGGAAATTGTATATATTTTCTGTAGTGTAATTTCTTGCGACTTGTATATGTTTATGATGCTTCTTCACGTTTGATATTGAAACCTTTAAACCTCCAATCATGGGCACTTTTGTATCCTGTGATTGGTCTTGGCCTTATATTTTGCAAATGTGCAATCAAGCTTTGATTTGGTAATGCCCTTATGTCTTCAGGTTGTGTTATTCATGGGCTTAACTAATTGTCGGGGTGACAGCTAAAGGTGCAGTTTGAATGCTATTGCTTTTCTCTGAACAATTGCAAATCGTCTGTCATTTTTGTGCAGTTTCTGGTATGTGGGCAAAGAAAAATGCTGTGGGGAAGCAAGAAGTTGCAAAACTAGTTGATGACATTTACAGGTGTGTCATCATCTTATTAGTTATCACATATTTTACACTTGCATTACATTATAGGTTGTGAAATTCATCCCTCATATCTCTAGATCTTAATTTTGGTTTATTTAGGCTGTTGTTCTTCACATGTCAAATTAAAATTCTTGGCGTGGTGGCATAACATTTCTCATTTTGTAATGTTGTGTATTGGCTTAAAATTCATTGGTTACCTTGTTAACTTGCGTAACATTTTTGTCTCCCAGAAAAATGCAGGTTTCTGCAGCTACTGAGTTAGCATCAAAAGGTCTAGGTGGGTCTGACAGCAGTAATGCAAGGCTCAAGGAGGAAATTGAAGATGCTTATCAAATGGATAAAATTCGTTGTCCATGTGGAAGTTCATTGCAATCTGATTCAATGATTAAGGTCATATAAATATTTTAACTTTATCCCCTATCTAAGTCCTATTTTGCTATCTTTCCTTTTTACCATCTCATGTTCAATCTCTAGCCCTTGTATGTTTAAATCGGTTGTTTTGAGGGTCATAATTAGTCTCACTTTTAAATTACATGAGCATGTTGATGAATTTTGCCTTTTTTGGAATTTTTTTTTTTGGTTGTTGTTCTTGGTTCCCTTATAGAATATAATGTTTGTGACATTTACCTTTTCTAGTATCTGGTGTGAGTGCATGATTATATCTTGTCTTCTTTTGATAGAAAATTTTCCTCAGAATATTGGTTACTAATGCATTTTGACTTTTTTTCTCTCTCCCCCCTGCAAGCTCACCCGTGCACCTTGATCCACTTTTCTTCTAGTCTTCTTCCTTTGTGGCTATTGTCTGTAACATGACTCATGGGCATATATTAACCTAATAGCAATTGAACCCTAGTGAATGAGATTCTCTGTTTCTCCTCTTTCATATCTGTGTTTTGAATGAATTTTTTAAATTCCACCTGGTTTGTTGGGTTGGTTGTGGATTATTCGCTGCTAGTAAGTTTTAGCTTTGTTTGCATTCTAATGCATATTATTTCAGTTTTAACATTTTCACATTCACTTTCTTTAAATGTAGTACACTTTTTTTTTTCTTGGGTTGGGGGGGTTCCAATCACTGCTGCTTCTAGGCAAATATATAATTAGATGGTGGAAGCAAAGGGGAGTTGGGCATGCTAATTTTGATGGATGAGATTAATAGGCAAATGACCTAGTCTCTGTTGTTGAAAAGAGACAATTAGAAATTTTTTTATAGGTTGGTCAATGCCCCATGGAATAAATAACCATCTTAGTTTGTTGATGGTGTGAATTGAGATAGGAGAATGGCAAGAAAGGATTCATGGTGCATTTTTATGGCACTTATATGTGATTACACTGAAGAATGTGCAATTGTAGATCTCAATTGGATGGGGTGGAACTCCTCTATGATCTCTTAGGCTGAAATGGAGTCTTTAGGGAGGGGGTCTTTACAAATTTCTTTTATTAAGAAGGAAATGCTAGCAGGTTTGAAGAATTGCAATCGTGGTGTCCTTGGGCCTTGATAACTTTACTCACGGAGGGATGATTTATTATTTTTTTATTTTTTTATTGGGAAGACATCATAGCTGTGGTGCTTCTTTTTTGTGAGCATGGATCCTTTGACAGAAATTTGAATGCTAACCTACAAGGAAATGGTTGTGGATCTTTTTTAAAGAGGATGATTCATTATGAAAATGGTAATTCAGTTGCTTTAGAGGAGAGGGGTTGACTTCCACAGAGTTTACAAACCCCAGTGAGTTTTGAAAGGTTTATTCTTTGCAGTAAAATTAGATTTTCCATATCAGAGATGACAGGAAACTCCAGTAGTTGCATGAGCTTTGCTGAAAGACATCTTGCTTTCGCACCTTTTAATTGGGTATGCTATTGCTTGCCCCACAGTGGGCCAGTTTATTTCAACTATTGAAATAGAGGTCAACCATTGAACCCCTTTTGCATTACTCGGTTCTGGTGGGTTGGGTTAGGAGCTTTAGGGGATTAGTGCTGGGAAATTCTATCTATGGTATCAAAAAGAAAAATGGTTATATAATTTCTTTGGGAAAGCATGCTTTGGTGGATTACTACTTGCGGCCAGTGAAAGAAGTTGAGATATGATAGCTCTTGTGTGAAGTATGTGATCTATTTGGATGGGGTGTAAGAGGAGGTTGTTTGAGACCTATGAAGAATGGAATGCAATTGTGGCATGATATGGACATACCAACATGATGCAGGCATGCTTGGCAATTTTTAAAAAAGTTGGGACAACACATGATAGGGACACGTCAACAAATAACTAGATATTTCTATGTACATATAAAAAATGACAACTATTTATTTATTTATGTTTCAAATGCATTTATATTGTTATTTATCTTGGAATAGTATTTTTTTATCATACATATTAGTAAATAAATGTGAACAAAAAGTCCTAATATCTATCTTAGAAAACTGTAGATGTGAAAGAATTAGAAGTTGTGAGTTTTAGAATTTCTAAAATTAAAAATTTGAAGATGGAGGATCAACAAGTATAAAAATATTTTGTTTTTATTTCAATATTTGATTTCAAGTTTCCTTTAGACTTGCAGTGTGTTTCCTTAATATATGTATGATGATTACATGCATCTTCCAAGTGCCTGAAGTGTTTCTGGTTCTAGAAAAATTAAAAATAATGAGACACATTTGAATAAGTATCAAATATGTGTCAATGGTGTCCCATGAGTGTCGGTCTGACATGGACAAGAATCCTTCCTAGAAGTGTCCTCGTTTCTTAGTTTGAGATAGTTTATTATTTATTTATTTATTTTTTTTGAAAGATGAGATAGTTTATTATTTTGCTAGTTCATGGGCTTAAATCTATTCTATTGCTTACTTTTCATGTTTGGTTATTTGAAAATTTTATGAATCTTCTTGCTTTGATAGATTTATCGGGAACTCAAATTAGATATGGATCTTTGTGTACTTGTGTACATCTTAGTCACTTCCTGTTTTGTTTCGTTTTGTTAGTGAATGATACACTCAACTCAACTCAGCCTTTTTCCAATGAAATGGGGTTGTTTATTTGAATCTTCTTTTTTCATTCTATTAAGGGCCAGTTGCTCAGCTAAACTATTTTGAGCCAGCCTTTATTAGTTTTACCTATGTTCACATTGCTCACAATTTGGATACTATTGCGCCTCTTAATTGGTACATTTATTGGTCTCTTTTGTATATGGCCAAACCTTAACTGATACTCTCTCAGCTTATCTTCCACTGATGGTACATCTATCTTCTCATGAATCCAGTCATTTCTAATTTTATCTTTTCTTATTTTACATATGTACTCTTATTATAATAAAATGAAGGGAAGAGAATTGGGGGTCGGGTTTGACTATTACTAGTGTTAGCAATGGGCCTTGGTTTGCAGCTACAAAGAAATGAAGAGGGACGCATAGAGGAGAGAGATGGGCTATGTCTAGTTGGGAAAGAGTTCAAGAGATGTAGTGGCAAGCAGTGGGTGGGAGACGTAGAAAAAGGATAAGGGAGAAGAGAGAGATGGAGAGGTAGAAAGAAACTGATGGGTTTCTTTATTTAATACTCTGTCTCTCCCCCCTTCCATATTCCCTTCCAAATTTAAACTACCCTCATCGTACCTTAGATTTAAATGCAGTTCTATACCATTTCATTTCTTCTTCTTCTTCTCCTTTTTTTTTTTTTTTTTTTCCTTTGTGACAAAAATTAAGTTTTTGTTCTTTTCTTGTTGGGGCAACCAAATATCAAAGGTGCCCAGTGGGGTTTTCTTCAACAAGAATAATTTTACTTGTCAACTCCTTGGGGTATTGCATAAAATATCTAAAGATTTTCAAATTCCTTCTTGAGGTTTCACACTTTCAATGTGCCATGTTAACAGAAGAATTTATAGATATGCTGTTACCCCTTTCATCTACTGGTTGCTTAGTTAATTTAACATTCTTTATGTTTTACTGATCGAGTTATTTCACTGTACAGTGTGAGGATCCAGGGTGCCATGTGTGGCAGCATCTTGGTTGTGTTATTATTCCAGAGAAACCTTTGGAGGGTGTTCCACCAGCTACTCCTGAAATTTTCTATTGTGAACTCTGCAGGCTTAGTCGGGCAGACCCGTATGTAATTCTGGCCATTTTCCTTTGCACTGTTTTGTGCTGTATCTAGATTTACATTTTATGATTTATGCACTGATGTTTGTTGTGATATTTATTTTACTTTTTGGTAACATTACATTTTTTCTTTTCTTGCTTGTATATTGGGGTTTGGTCATTCCAATGAGATAGTTGTTTTTTTTTTTTTGGTAAGTAATAAGATAATTGTTTTTAGGTACTATTATTTATTTATTTTTTAAAGTACTGAGTACTAGTCCTGCGTTTCATGTTCTTCCTTAAATCCATTTTATTGATTGTTTTCTGTATATTTGTTTTTTGTTTTTTAAATGAGCGTCCTTGATTTAGTTAGTCTTTGAAAAGTTTCTTATCAGGGTTTTCTGAATTTAGAGTTTGATATTCCTTTTTAATTCGTTTTTGAACACACGGTGGATCTTGATGTACTATTAGGTTAGAGCATCACATTTGTTATGTGATGGTCATCGGTTCGAGTTTGATAGCTGACTTTTCTATATTTATTCAATTTTTTACACGATTGATAATGTCCCTTTGAAATCAGAGAATATTGTGACCAAATCTGCCAGCATTGGGATGTCCTTATTTATGGTTGTTCAAATTTGATGGATTTGCCTTTTGAAACAAGTTTCTGGTCTTGGAGGGATAATATCAACCACTTGGCGCCAATCCAATGTATCTCTTCCTTTTTACTTCTTTGATAGGGTCCTTTTTTTAATTCTTTTTATACCTTAGCATTACTAAATTTGTTTAGTCAGTACAATATCTCTGCAGTTTGGTTTTTCCAGATAACTTTGGCTTATGTACAATTCCTCAGTTCATTTTGTTTGTCACAGCTTACATAAATTTTGTATTACTTTATTACGTTATAAATGTTGACTAGTTGACTATTGTCAATCCTCATTAAGTTTTTTTTTTTTGGTAAGTCAATCCTGATTAAGTTGTTTTATAGGGTGTTTGGTGTGATGAAAAACAACGAAAAACAGTGAAAAATGTGGTTTGAGTGATATTTAGGTGTTTGGTGACA